>CM053509.1:100845292-100984244 GCA_028627145.1 Eidolon dupreanum | reverse complement strand
CCAACTTGTTCAACCATCCCTACTAATAATAATCCGTAGGCCCAATAGTTTTTTTTTTTCTCCTATTGAATAACTTTTTTTAGTCAGGGTTTTTAGAGGTTAATGGTCAGTCACACCTTAGACTAAATTTTGGCTCAACAATTTTCTAGTTATATGAACCTTGAGAAGAACACCTGACTTTTCTGAGTCTGAGATTCCTCATCTATGGAAAGGGCCAGTACTAGCCCCACCACATTTTTGTAAAAAATAAATTAGATAATCTAGAATTGCATTTAAAAATAAATATTAGTTACTGTAGTTATTTTATGGTGGCACTTTGGAGCACCACTTAAAATTATCTAAATCCATAAAACAGACTCGATGTAGATCCCTCATTTTGTCTCCAAGTCTAGATTGTTGTCATAATTTAACTTCTTTTTATTAAACTTTACTTTACCATCGATAACAATTACATGACAAGGATTGTATCCCACTTCCAACCATTTCCAAATTAATGTAGACGTTGGCATTAGATTAATTATGAGCTCTGAGATACTTTGAAATTTGTTATATATTTGGAATAATCCATTCCCCTTCCAATCTGTCCCAAAATAATTGCATCATCTCCCCAGCTGTCAGAACCTTTTCTTTTTTGGCTTCCAGACCATTCATGAGATAGGAAGCATAAAGTCAGACCACTGACAATTGGAACTCCATGACTATTCCATTGAAAGTCGATTGAATTTCAATTTCCTTCAATGGAGAAAGCCAGGAGGAACCAATTATTGTTGCTTTAACATTGTGCAATTTTACCTCAGGCACCATTTAGGATCCAAATGAAAACATTTCAATTCCTGCTTATTACCTTCTTCCTGATAAAACACTACTTTTCTTTGGCTCCTGAAAATAGTCCTATGTCAAGGGAAGCCTCTATTAAAAACATTTTACCATCTTGGCCAATTAACAACTATTAAAAGAAAAAAGATATACAGGGACCAATATTCCACATATAATGCTATTTGCTGTTTATTTTGCCAGCCATTTTATGTGGTGTTGCTCTTATTTCTACTTGTCACAACTTGCTTGAGAATGAAGTCAGTACAATTTACTTTCTCTTTGGGACATCAATTCCCTATCTGGAAGAAATCTCATCTCCATGCTGAGTTAGTTTGCATCTGCCACAACCACAGGATTTCTGGGAGGCTATTGGCACCACTCACACATTTCCACTGTGAAGCTTGGCTTTGGGAGGGAGTGAAACTGCTCTTTCCCTAGCAGTCATTCAGGGCCCCAAACTGTGAGAGCCAGAGCCACCTAACAAGCTGTGAAAATTTCAGCCACCTGAGGAGCTATGAAAGACAAAGATGGTGCTAGCTGAGGAGATGTGAGCAGGTAGGAGTTTCCAGAGGAACTGCAAATACCCTAGGCCCTCATGTCAACGAAGAAACCGTGCACTTTTTAACTGAGTAACAAAGTCATCAGGGACTGAAAAACGCAGAAGTGAAAAGAAACTCAATCATGTTAGAAAAATGACTATACAAGGATAGAATATACTGTGGATCCATTGTATCCAAAGAACACAAATTATAAGAAAAAAAAAAAAAACTTAAGCATCAAACATATCCAAGGCACAATACTTGAGTCAATTTCTAAGTCAGACTCTTGATTCTGCAGCTCAGCATGTGAAGAACCTATTAAAAACAAAAACAAAAAAACAAAACTCTAGGGTAGCCTAGACTGCAAGGAAATGTGCTGTGTTTTTCCCAGCCCCCTCTCATGTTAGAGCAGTAACCAGGAGTTTTTATGGCTCATTACTTCTCCTTATGTTCTGCAAAATAGACTCCATTCTGCCCAGGACATATCTGGCACGCTGCCTTTACCCCCAAGCCCTCTGAATACTGTTTTTGTTTTTGTTTTTGTTTTGTCCCAGTTGGACATGAGATTGCCATGTAGACACAACTTCATCACTATATCACTTTTCATGCTAGTGTGATCTTCATTCCAGTTTTTAAGAATTTAAAGGGCAATATCAATTACTCTTTCAAAGCTGTTTCACACCACTGGAGAAGCTTTGAAAATTAGATTTAAGTTTGTTTTGTCAACTTATTGTGGGGTTATGTTAGGTCTCAGAAGTTGATTTTTAGCCAAGGTATGACAGGAAGCAAAGAATAACTTTGAACTTTGTTCTGCAGATTGGCACTGCTCAAGAGACCAAGGGCACTGATTTGACTAATTTTCCTGAATATGTCTTTTGAGACTTTTTTATTTTTTTTGTCATCTATAATAGACACTGGTATTAAACTAGTCAGGAAGTTGGAATCTTGTAAAAATGCCTTTGGAAATTTAGAAAGTCTTTTAACATAGGGTAGGAAGGCATGGAATTTTGTCATGATTCTTTCCTTTAAGTTAAGGTTATAAAAATTAAGAATTATATATATTGAATTCAGACTACATTCTTATTAAAGGATAGATTTTTACAAAGAATAAAGCCATGATCCTTATGCAAATGTAAAATGAGCATATGTCAAAAAATTTTAACTCAGTGAGAGAGCTAGTAAGATGTTACAACCAGTTCAGAAAACCACACACATACCACCAGTCAGGAATGCTAAATGAATTTACAAATAGATGGTAAACTAAACAATTATGCATCCAAAATATAATTCATTTGCATTGCTATGAATGTAGACAAGAGCTATCTACATCAGTATTAATTTTCTACAGTTTGAAATTGTAAGATGAAAAACAGATATAACTTGGAAAGGTGGCCTAGATAATGCCTAGTTTTCTGCTAAAGATGGTGTCTTTTTTGGTCCTGTCCTTTTTTCACAACATTTCCTGTCATTCTAAAAAATTGTTAAAAGGGGTAAAGAAGATCTACACATATCTTGTTTAGAATTGCTAGTTCAGAAAACCCAGATGGCTGCCTTGCACACATTAACACAATATTAAATTCTCCTGTTGTCATTTATTTTGCACAAATTCCAAATATTGATATATAGGAAAATTATACATATATTTATAACATGCTACATTAATTTCCTAAGCAGTTACAACAAATTACCACAAATGATGTGGCTTGAAACAACAAAAATTTAGTTTCTTATAGTTTTGGAGACTAGAAATCTAAAATCAAGATGTCAGCAAGGGTGATTCCTTCTGGGGGATCTGAAGAATCTTGTTCCATGTCTCCTTTCTCCTAGCTTCTGAGAGTAGCCTGTAATATTTGACATCTGTTTCCTGGCTTATAGATACATTCAATTTCTACCACCATTGTCACATGTTGATTTCCCTGTGTGTATACCTTTATTCAAATTTCCCTCTTCTTCATATTAGATTTAGGGCCCACTCTTGCCTAATATGACTTCATATTAACTTGATCACATCTGCAAAGACTATTTCCAAATTAGGTCATATTCACAGGTTCTGTGTAGACATGAACTTTTGAGCAACCCTATTCAACCCAATAGACAAGGAAATATCAAACATAGAAGGGAAATGTATATCTTATAAAGCGATTTCCAGGGAACCCTAAAAGGCAGACCATTTTAAAAGGCAACAGGCTTAAGCCAGAATACTTGATTTAAAGAGCAATTCTTGTTTTTAACCAGGTCTGGATCATCTGCAAAGAGCAAACTAAGCAAGTAAAGGTGATTCCAGACTTTTGGGCCAATGTTCCGAAGGCAGCAGTCCACTCATATTCTTCGGAATTCGGGAGAACCAGCTTCTAATTCTAGCTTTGCAGGTAATGAGCTATATAAACTCGGACATGTTCTCTATTGAATTGAGCCTTACTCTTCTCTTTTGTCTAATGGTGGAAATAGACGAGAATATTTTTAAGTCTCCTTCCACCCCAATGGGCTGTGATTTATGATCTCTCTATAAATACAAACTGTCCAACTTAATTATCAAAACATGAGCTAGATTGTCTTTTAAAATTGTTGAAACCTGTTTATACCCACCCATGCTTTCAATATTTAGAACAGAATCTTTAGGTCCTTTTTGTTGTTGCTGTTGTAGGATGCAAAGGTTGGTATCTTTTGCTATCCCTTTTTCCTATGTCAGAAACAGGCCCCCTGTTTCCACATTTTTTCTACATGACCTTGTGCCCTTGGCCACAGCTGCAGGACTTAACGCTTTGCGTTTCCCCTGGGCACAGGGTTGGGGAACAAGTGGGGGTGTGGAGGGGCATTTCTACTGTAGTCTTTTCTCAGAGGGGTGCCCTTTACAGTTACAGACTCCACTGTGAACAGTGTTCTTGAAGCTATGCAGGGGCAGGGGCCTTGCATAGCTGATTAGATCAGAGTGGACACTTGAGCATGCTGGAATAACTAGTTGTCTGTCTTGAAAATTTAGAAGTGGGGATAAGATAGGATCACTCTAGGCTCTTCTCATAAACTGAGAAATGTAAACTGAAAAGCCACCAAGTACATACATAAGCTAAGCCAGTCAACAGAGGGAAAAAAGAGAGAAAGAAGAGTGAAAGATTTTTTTTAAGTGTAGATAGAGAATACTACCTGAGATCCTGATGGCTTCTACTCATGAAACCTAAATACATTTCTATATACCCATTTAAGACTCTCTTTCTTAAGTTGCTTTGAAGTGGTTTTGCTTTTTGCAATTTAAATAAACTTAGCTGAGACATTGTTGATTTAATATATTAATAATTAAGGAATTTTCCTTATTATGTTAGATTATATAATTGTAAATGTCCTTTCTCAATAGAATCAAATATATATGAATTTATTTATCCACAAAAGGTAAATAATATTTTATCTGAAAAGTTAATAAGTTTAATGATCATTTTAACAATGACCAAAATGATTATACAACATGAGCCATCATCTGAAGGAATTTTTAAAAAAATGAATGTGAGTATATCCTGTATAAAAGAGAACTTTTTTGAGGGATTATTAATTAATATCTTTTGTTTAAACCTTTGGATGTCTAATGTGCAATATGAAAAACATATTTTGGACTCACCTTTCCCTAATCTTTGAAATGAAAATATATGAAGGCCTTTTATCCTAAGATCCATGAAAAGATAGTTTCCATCACCTGTCATAGGTCAACTCCCAACAGCGGCAGCACGCATGTGTGAAGTGCCCAAAAGACTTCTCCACACACCCCCGGGAGCAAATGAAAAGATCCATGGTCTCCTCCCACGACATCTTAGAAGAAAATAACCAGAAACTCCAATGTGTATTAGATAGTCAAATGGTGAAGTCAATCTAAGAAAATTTAACTGGTTAGAATTCTGTTCTTGGCAATGCATAATGGAAACCATTTTTGTAGAGTAAACTAGCATGGGCTCCAGCCTATGCCTAATTCTACTCTCCCAGAAGATGAAACTTGATCAGAACTCAATGCTCCTACCCATGTTTCCTCATCCCTTAGAAGCTGACATCTATTTAGCACATACTACATTCCAGGTGCTGTGTTAGATACTTTAGAGGCATTAACTCTTATAGTCTTACACCAAACTAACTGCTCCCTCGTCTAACATTATAAGCATCAAGATGATATATAACTGATATATCTATATAGTTTTGCAGAAGACATTGGATTTAGAATACTTCTAAATTATTTTACATCCACATTACCTGTATACATCATGTTTTGTTTTTCTATCTATAATGCTTATAAATCCATGACACCTGATAAAACTCACCTACTTACATAGTCATTACAAACCCATTGCTGTTTCAGACTATATCACATTTAAAGAAACATGGCCCATACAGGATTCTATGCTCTTCCTAAAACTTCCTCAAACATTTAAAGAAATAGAAAAACAAAGCTAGACCTTAACAAGTTACTTGTCCCCTGAAAACTCCAAAGAGCCTTCCTCTCTCTGCATTAATAGGTCTCTCTGATCTCTGCTACCACAGTCCTGTGGCCTCTTCTCTTTTCTGGACCAGCCTGTTTAGTCTTTATAACCTGTTCCTCACATGTCAACTTTCTTTGCCATGAGAACACTCCTGGGCTTGAAGCTCTTTTTCTGCTCTGATTGCTTTGTGGGGAGTATTTGCCTTCATTTTTTTTATGGTTGTCCTTTGTTGGAGGGAAAATAAGACAAAGAGAACTGGGTAGAGAGAAAGGAAAACACATAGCAATAAACTTTATACTGTAGTATGTTCAGCAAGAAAATTTCTGGTAATGTTAAGTACAAAATGACCTCTGGCTCAAACTGTGTACAATTACAGTGGAACATTTTTATTATTTTTATAGCTGTCTCAATAGCATTTTATCCTTTTCAGAAGCTTTACTTCTTAGAGGTAGAAAAAAAAAGAGCATGGATCAGGATGATATTTAACAATATAGATGGACCTTGAAGACATTGTGCTAAGTGAATAAGTTAGTCACAGAAGGGACAAATACTGTATGATTCCACTTTATATGAGCAATCTAAAACAATCAGACTTACAGAAGTAGAAAGTAGAACAGAGATTCCCTGGTAACTGAGGATGGGGAGTTCAATGGATATAAAGGTACAGTTATGCAGGATGAGTGAGTTCTGGAAATCTGCTGTGCAACGTAGTGTCTATAGTCAACAATATAGCATGTGCACTTGGAAATTTTTTAGAAGTAGATTTCATGTTAAATGTCCTTACCAAAAAAACAAAACCAAATAAAAAACAAAGGGCAACAAAAAAACTTTTGAAGGTAATGAATGTGTTTATTACCTTGAGGATGGTGATGATATCGTGATTGTATGCATATGCCAAACTCATAAAAGTGTGTAAATTAAATATGTGCAGTTTGTGGCATGTCAATTAATTATACATCAATAAAGTAGAAATGAATTAAGTTAATAATATTAAAATATATATACTGTAAAAACCAGATTATCAGAAAATTATAAACATATAATTTTAACCACTACATTTGTAAAAATATGAGCTCTGAGGTCAGAGTGTGGGAGATTATTTTTAGCTCACTTCATTGATGGGCATTGCACAATCCTCATCTCTGAAATGTAATAATAATGATTCCTACTTCATAGAGATGGTATGAAGACCAAATGGGAAAACAATATAAATAATTCTAACTAATAACCGTATAATGATGATTATAATGCTAATTTCTTAACTAACTTTCTTAGTATTACTACATGCCTGAGAGTAAAGTACTTTATATATGTTATTTTATTTAATTCATACAATTACCTGTGAAGTAGAAATAGTAAATATTAACTAGCTATTGGAATAATTGACCTATTATATCTCAGTAAAGAGTAACTAAAATAGTAATTATTATTTTAAATGTTATTGTTACAAGTTGTCAATGTTATAATAAAGCTTATCCTGGTTGGAAACATTTTTACCACAGGTAGAAATTATAAAGAATGGATACCAATGTATCCATTAGAAATGCAGTTAATATGCATTGTTTTCACTCAGAGAGAAAGAGCAAAGATGATAAGGGATAGGATTAATAGAGAAGAGGCATAGGGCCTGAATCTGCTGAGAGAAGAAATGAAGAAGTATGTCTGTGACTGGTACAACTGCTGATTTATAACAAACACTTAGCAAGGAATCAGGAATAGAAACTTTTTGGGTGATGTTCAGTTTTCCTACCTGCACAATCCACCTGCACAACCATTCCTGTTGTGTCATCACTTCTTCCTCCAAGATTTCTGAAGATAGCAGATTGAAAAGACCATGGACCAGCTCCTCTAACTCATTCAGCGCCACCTAGAAAATACTACAAAGACAAAATCAGATGTTTCTACAGTGCCAGCTGTTGAGTGATTTCAGGGACTGCATTGTCCCTGAGTGAGGAAAAAAAACCTGTTTGCTGATGCTTGAAATTCCTTTGACAAGAAGGGGATGGGGCAGCCTGTGGTCTAAAATTAGAAGAAGCTAAAAAAGAAAATGCATGTGTCTGGAGGGTAAAAATTTCAGATAAAATGTGATCAATCAAGTGTAAATAAATGGTATTAGTCATTTTCCTGTTTTGATAGAGGAGTGGGGAGTGAGGTGAACAGGAGGATTTTAGAGTAGCAAGTGCCCTAGAACAACAAAGGAGACCTTCAAAGGACTGATCTTGTTCACCTGGGCTGTAACTGTGTGCTTTCAACAAGGCCAGGACCTGCAGAAGCTACTCTCTGGACTGTCTCAACCTGTCTGGAAAGGGAAGCAGAGCTGCTCTAGGAAAGCAACTTGGTGGTATTTTTTTATTGTTTTATTTTAAGATATAATTACTGTCTCTGAAGAAATACTAATTAAGTTATAGCTGTAGTTTGAACTTGGACAGATGAACATCTGTTTATTTTTGTACTCAGAGTTGGAGAATAACCAAGAGTTTAATATCAACTATGCTTTAGTAAGCCAGGCAGTTATAACCTACCAAGGAACCAACTTTTTCCTCCACACAACAACTATTTAAGAAAGGAAAAAAACAAGAACTGGGAAGGGTGATGAATCAGAAGAGCTATTTGGGTGTACTTTGACACAACAGAAGATGTTAATTTAAGAAAGGAAGAAAGCTAAGAGTTAGTTTTTGTTTTGTTTTTTGTCCCCCCCCCCACACCCCACCCCATCAGGAAGTCAAGAACCAAGTGTTCCCAGAGAATTTATCAAAGTTCCCTTCAGGTAAAACACATTCTTATTGACATAAAGCTTCAGACCAGCCTATTTAACAGCCATTTCTAAGCTGTTTCATATTGATGTCATGTGGAGTAGATTGTTTGCACCTGGATCAGAAGGGTGTTAACCACTCAGAACATTTGCTAACAACATTCACATTTTTGTCTGCACCATAATGACAGGGTAGTGTAAGTTCCCCCAAAAAAGGTTGTGGAGTTGAGAATTAGGTAGTGAGGTGAAGAATGAAAAGTAAGAAGTGATGCTGATGAAGTGGTATGTCATGCAAAGAGGAAGTATTTGTAATCGAGTAGGGGAAGAAAGAGGAAGGAAAAAGAAGGCATATTGAACACAGTTGTTGGGTTCTCATAGCAGAGCCAATGGTTTTAGAGGGATATTTTCACTGCTACCATGGCATCATGGGAGCTGAGTGGGAAAATTTCCCCTCTATCCCCTTTGAACTCCATCTAAATGGGAAAAAAACTAAACTGCTGTCTACAGTTATAGATTCTGGGTGGAAAACAGGAGAAACAGAAATAGGACTTTCAGGGTATCCCACGATGGCTTGTCTTCTGGCCTCTCCCATTTTAGGGCTTCATAGCCACTAAAATGGATATCAAGGAAGATGCTAAAGTGAGAGGAGTTGATGGTGGATAAAAGAACTGGCATTACTGACCGTATGAGAAGCATGAAAATCCACTTCAGTTTATTTTAAAATCTACATCATTAAGTATATAACATTATAAATTCAAATTCTTACTGTAAAGTAAGTGTAAATGTATCTCATGCTGCATCGTTCTTTAATTAGCAGAGCAAGTAAACAATAAGCATAGCACATCTAAAGGTATATTCAAAGGCAATAATATTTCCACTCTTCTCCACACCTATTGGTGTATCACTTAATTTATAGGTTACATTCCCTAAATGACCTCTCTGAGTATCACAACAGAGTTCAGAATAACATTCATAATGAAAGGGCAGCACAGGGACTTGGGAAGAGAAGTAGGGGACACTTCCAAATTATAAGCCTGTGAAGTTTGTCAGCTCTCAGACTTGAGCACCCAAGCCCTTCTACAGTGGATGATAAATGGGCCACTGGTGATCTCAGCCTCAGTGCTGGGGATACATTTATGGGAAGGAGCAGAGATGTCTTTTGCATAATTAGTCCACTGAGAAAGGGAAGAACGTAACTGCTGAACTTGCTGCGCGGAGTGTACTGGTAAGCCTGAAATGCAAAGAAAACAGTTTCCACTGGGGCATGTAATGCTCCTTCACAAAGAAAAGACTCTGAAGTCAGGAACAATTTAAACAGCTCGGGCTAGGGTGATGGTTCCAGCATGAGGTTTGTCAAGTTAATTTATGGCTATATATAATTGTATAGTTGCTTTTCCTCAAGAAAGATGAAACAGCCAAGGCAAGAGAGATGGGTATCTCACTATTTCTAATATAGAGATAAAGATCTTATTTTTAGTGTGAAGTGAAAAAGAATGTGGGAGTGGTAGGCAAAGATTAGGTTTTTGTAGTGTTGCAAAAAAGCAAAAAGAATAGAGAAATGTTTCAGAAAATCAGGAGTCTAATTACTCAAACTTTTAAGAGTTAACTCTTGAATTTCCCTAAAATAAGAGATGTTGCTTCTGTTAAGTTATTTCAAGTTAGGTTAAGACATTTCTCACAACTACAGTTCAAGAGATTTTCATTTAAATCCCTGTCATGCGAAAACTTTATTTTTATTATTACTTTTAAAATGTGCTTCATTCCTGCATTATAAGAAATTCTAAGTCTAAATAATAGCCATAATTAATCAAAGCAGTTGGTTATACAATATTAGATTGATTTCAAATTACATTTTACTTCAGTGTCTAGAGGAAAGGAAATACTTTCAGTTAAATAAAAATTGTATGGGAATGGAATCTGAATTGTGATATTGAAAGGACCAGCTGGTTACACTAACCTCCCAGACTGAGTCTTTTTCAGAAAAAGTTTCTGTTAATATGGCTGTAAAAGGAGTATCAGTGTCTAGAGCACTGGTGGGCAAACCGTGACATGTGTTGTTTAAGCCAGAGTCTTGGTATATATAAAACAAAATCCATTCTCTGCATTGGGAAAGCTGGGAAAGCTGAAACCTGACAAAACTCACTGCCTTTTTTATTCTTGAATCATATATTGAATAATGATTCTCAACAGTATGAATAGTATGATTCAAGTAATGCTATGACCCCAGGCCATATTTTCATCCTGACAGAAAATGCACACTTGCTTTCTGATCAAGAGGAGTAACTTAAAAGGAATCTGGGACAGGAGCCAGCTCTTCCTTTTTGTCCATAGGCCCTGTAATAATTTTTTTAGTAGCCTCTGTTTTAAGAACTTTGGTTTAATCAACACTAAATTTGGTTGGGTGGAATAGGAAGAAAGGTAAAATAAGTTATTTTTTAAATAAGAGTCACTTAAGTTGTGGGATGGTATCTGGAAGAGACTATGGCACATTGTCTTGAGTTCAACAGAAAGCAATCATTGTGAATTCCTGTAGCCCCTGTAGTATACTACAATTAGTGCATTAGACTAAGTTCCCAAATGGGAACTAGATTATGGCAAAGGTAGCAACCAGACTCCCCAGTTGCTCATGTGGTTTATCACAACCTAGGAAAATTTTCCAGACCACTCAGACCTTCACTAAATCTTATTTCCTTTTACACAGAGATCCTTTATATTATTCCTCTAATCATTTGGGAGCCATCTAGACAGTGATAAATTCATTATGCAAGGATTAAAAAGATTGTTTTCTTATCTAGAAGATGAGAAGTACACACATTTTTCTTTTCTAACATTTTCCTATCACATGGGTGAGAGGAGAATAGTAAATACAACCTCTCCATTAGCATCACAGTATAAATCTCTAAAACCATTCTCTGTAATTTTTTTTAAAAAGTTAAGTATGTTGTCCAAGAATTAAGACATCTCATGTTTCTATGATTTACAAGCTTGAGTAAATTAATTAAAAGACCAAGATAATTGATTCAACTGATTTCTTATAGGTATTAAAGCAGTACATACTGTTTTAGACTTTCTTTCTAGGGAAATCAATTTTATGAACTAGCTACTCAAGTATGTGTATATATATGTATGTATGAATGTATGTATGTATGTATGTATGTATGTATGTATACATTCATTCATTGTTTTCATTTATATATTTAAAAAATTATTGAACTTTTATTCTTTAACATTGTACTAGGTACTGTAGATAGACTTGAATAATTTATAATTCAACGTGTACAAAATTTGGTTTGGTGGGTTTAAAACTCAAGAAACTCAAAAAATACAAGAAAATAAATGATTATAGAATAAATATTGTTGCAAGAGTTGTACCAAGCAGGAATGAGTGATGGAGAAAGTCAGGAAATGACTCCAAATAAGTGGAACGACTAGAGCAAAATCAGAAGGTACATGTCATAATATGGTGGAAGACAAGGTTGGGAAATGCAGGGAAGGATCATATCATTCTGGATCTCTGACATGCTTAGGAATTTGGACTTAACCTTATAGATGATGACAAATTTTTGAGAAAGTATGTATGAAGGAGAGAATATTATTTTATATAATCAGCATTGGGTTTTAATATTGCTGTGAACTCACTACAAAGGAGATTTGAAGGTAAGTATGAATAGAAGCTGAAAGTAGATTTAGGAAATTATTGCCAAGATCCAGATGAGAAATGATGGAAGCTTGAATTAAGGCAGCTCAAATATTGCCTAAGAATTAACATTTTGAACATTGCTGAGATTGAGACTACAGGATCTGACAATTAATTAAGCCCAATGGGAGAAAAAATGGGAGAGGAAAATCAGATGACTGACATTTTGAACATGAGTGACTTGCACAATTATGGTACAATTCGTTGAAACAAGGCAAGTCCTAAGAAATTTTAACAGTAAACAATAATGATGGCCAAGGAGACAATCATAGAGGTTGGACAAACTGGTTCAGATTAGGTAATAGTGAATTTTGCATCTTTTCAAGGTAGTTTACATTTTCATAAAAATACTTCCTCCTTTCCCAGGCAATAATGCCATATCTTTAATCTAGACAAAAAAATCTTATGGAAGACTTTTTTGAATTTCTACTTCCAAATTATTACACATTTTCAAAACTCTTTCTTTCTCTATATGGTTGATATTTTTATTACATTAAATATAAATTTCTGAGGAAATAATTTTTGCCTTAGTACATTGCAAAATGTATTACAACAAAAAAAGAAAGAAATATTACTATTAAATGATATGGAAAGGTATTCAATATCATGACACTGACAACAGTAAACAGTAACAGTAATTAAAAATAATTTAAATGATAATACACAATGATGGTAAGGGTGCCAGGAAATGAAACTCTCATTCTGTTGATGATGTCATATAGTGGCACAATACTTCTGAAAAGCAGTTGGACTCTATGTATTAGGAGTCTTTAAAGTGGTCATTTACATTTTCAAAACTCTTCATTTACTTTTTACATATCTTTATAATACAAACTAGGGTTTTAAAAAGTTGAATAAGAGAGTTTCAGAGAATATCCTTTAATGGGTGGATGAACATGTTATGCAATCATGCCATTATACAGAAAAGCATGTATTAAAAAATCTAATACTTTTATCTTTCTTAAAATTTTATTTCTGCTATCTAACAATTTTTGTTTAGCTACCTCTATTGAGAAGCATAAAATTTTTAATTGGATTTGAATTAATATGGTGGGCACCAAATATATATTAGTATTTTCACTCCTTCCATTAATTTTATGTTGTTAAAAAAAATAATTACTTTCCTGCAGTAACAGGCCAGTAAATAGCAGAAAAATTACACAAACTCAATTTGGTCTGATGGCAAAGACAAATGCCATAATGCTAGTGAATTCAGTGTTTTAGGTTCTGCTATATGTAAGATCTGTATATGCGGTAATGCCCCTTTTTTCTCTGAATTTCAGTTCTCTCATCTGTAAAAGATCAGAGTTCAAATCTATCATGTATAAAGTTAAAATGATAATATCTGTGAAAAATCCTTATAAAGTACTATAAAATAACATCTAATATATAAATATGCTGTATGCGTATACACACACATGCACACACACATGCATGTAGTAATAGTAAAAAATAAACTTCATTCCATCTTTTGATAGTAATCCATGAAATAAAAATATGAAATTCCTGCCATGCCTATAGCCTTTCGAAAAAAAAAGTGTCCAGAAGCAATTCCTAAGTCAAAGTGTGCTTGTTCTGTACCATATGAGATCACATTCTAGTGACTGGTTCTAGGACTGAGATGGAGAACATCACTATACCAGTGAAATGTAATATAAGCTTCAAATGTGAGCCATACATGTCATTTTAGAATTTCTAGTAGCCACAGAAAAAACAAGTAAAATTAATTTTAATAATTTAAATTGTTTCTAAATAACATAATTTCAAAATACAATTTTATGTAATCAAAAATATGCTTTTATGTAGGCAATGTAAAATTGGTTCATAAGACATTTTATAGTACTTTTTCCATTCTAAGTCTTCAAAATCATGTGTCTATTTTACCCTTCTAGCACATCTCAGTTCAGACTAGCTGCAATACAACTAACTGCTCAGTGGCAACATGTGGCTAGTAGCTGCCATTTAAATAGTGCAGTACTATAATACAGTGGTCAATGAAGTACTCTATCACAAGAAATTTGTCAAAAAGAATACTCTGTGCTGATAAATAAGGCTATTTGGGTATCTCTCATGGAGTTTGCACAAGAAAAAGAAAAGAGTGAGACATAGGCAGAAAGGTTAGTAAAGGTCAAGAGACACAGGAAGAAGGTAGGAGTCAAAATTATGAATAAGCAAAGCCATCAGATAGACAGGAAAATACAGAGTAGTCAGTAGTAACAATAGTAATAGGAAATATAGACAGACCTAGACAAAGTTGAATTATAATAACAGCAGACTATTAAAAATGTCAATTGGCCAATAAAGCTGCAAAATATAGCCTGAAATATCACTTTAGTTAGCTATGAGGCCAGGCAATGTAGCTTTTGAATAAGTTTCCTATCTCTGTTCATCACCATGTTTTCTTTCAATAAACTTCTATCACCTTCTTATGTGTGCATTATGTCAAACAGAAGCAACTTTATTTGGTCTTCCACTATCCCTTTAAATTTACTTATAGAGTATTCCTTCTCTAGCCCTGAAAAAATATCCAACTAGCTTGGTGACCTCCTTGTTCATTTTAAGATGATAAAATATCTATGATTCTTTTAGGTTGCAAAACTTATCCATACTTCTGTAATTGAAATGTCTCAGTCTCTGGTAATAATCAAAACTGCAAATTTCTTCTTGCTATGGATAGGAAGCCTGCAGTCAGGAAGATGGGTTTTATTATCTACCAATCCCAACAATTTCAATCCCTTATTTCCTATCTTTTTAATCACAGTTTTGTTTTTCTTTGTTTCTCTATAGAGAAGCAAGTTTGAAATATGAGAAGAAGGGCAGGAAATTATTACTGTATGTCTGTGATAGTCAAACATTGGCATTTCTGTCAAGTACTTAAAATTGATTCTTCCTCTCTTGTCACCTTTGTGGATTCTTCAGCGATACCAACCTATCCCATCAGAGTTGAGGGTCTTCTCTTAGCTGAGGGGTTTCCTTGATATGAGTAAATATAGCTGGTTGCATTTGAATCCTTAGGCAGTCCTTTGATATCCTGTTATTTACTTCTAGCTTCTTTTGCCTGAGGTCTGTTCAACAAAGCATGATCAGTGCTATTAATCTGAATTAACTAAATATATCTATTCTATATTGTAAATGGCTTTGCTAATGGAACTAGAATATTGAAAATCCCTTGACTGAAGGCTGAATGGACATTTCTAAAGTTTGCCTCTACTTTCTTACTCTATGCTTGACTAACCCCTTCTTACTGACTCTATAATTATACATGTTAATATAGTAAACCCATATATTAGTCAAGGTTCTCCGAAAAAAACAGAACCAGAAAGGTATATATAAGAATTGGTTCACCCCATTATGGAGGCTGAGAAATCCCATGACCTGCCATCTTCAAGCTGGAGATCCATTACACTACTGGAGATCCAGTAGTGTAATTCAGTCTGAGTCGGAAGGTCTAAGAACAATGGGGGCCAATGAAGTAATTTCAGTCAGAGAGCCAGAGAAGATGAGACTAGATGTCTCAGCTCAAGCAGTGATACAAGAAAATAGGGGTGAATTCCTCTTTCTCCTGCCTTTTGGTCTATTCAGATCCTGAATAGATTAGACAATGCCCACCCACTTTGGGGAGAGCAATCTACTTTACCAAGTCCAGCAATTAGAATGCTAATCTCTTCCAGAGACACTCTCTGAGGTCTTCCTGGAAATAATGTTTAGTCTTGGCACCCATGGACAGTCGAGTTGACACATAAAATTAACCATCACAATCAGCATACCTACTTGAGTCCTTTATCCATTGTTATTACAACTTGCAAGCCACTTCTCTGTTGCATTTTGTGTTGATTTTTAAGGAGTAACTTTCAAAGGGTAAATGATATTTTTATATATCCTAGTTTTGGAGAAAAGCTTTAATGTACCATATATTCATACAGAAAACAATAAACTTTAGTTTGGGGATATTTTAAGCAAATTCTATGACAATATGCTTGTTGTTTTTCAGCACTTTGCTTTCTGTTATGCATATTAAGAGCCTGATGCTTAGAGACATAACTTTTTAAATGTTTTAATAAGCAACTCATGAATATTTAAAGTCATACTGAGAAGATTTACTTATTATGTTCCTTCCTCCTTGAGTCTACCCTGAAAATTGTCATACTTTCAAACTCTGGCTCACAGCTCACGTTGAATTGAATGACCAATGAACAATTCATTTCTATTTGCACTATCACCTAGAAAACATACAAAAAAATATTGCTGCTTGTGAGAAAGAAAGAATTTTAAAAGAGAAATAAAATTTCAAACTATAAAACTTACAAAACAGAGTTTGCAGATTAATTCACAAATGTTAGCACTGAGAGTATACATTTCTCTGGTTTAGAGAAAAATTTTCTAAGCAGATTTGAATAATGGAGTTCTGCCTCTGCAATCACGAACTGTCTCATCTCTGAAAAGTCTAGAACCATTTTAGAAATGTGTACCAGTCTTCAAAGGCATCATCTCCAAACAGGCCTACATGACTGGTAGTAAGCTAACTGGGTCACACTTCAACCTGAAGAAATCCAATTGCACCTTACAGAGTAGGTATATGCTTGCAAAGTTGAGTGCGAAAATCAAGATAATTGATCTGGTAATTCAGATAAAATGCATCCCTGTCAGATAAAGTCAGATAATGTAGGCATGAATAACATTTTAGTATTGACTTTTTGGAATACTTCAATGTCATAAGCTTCCATTTTAAATTTATAAATAGGTACTGTAAAAGAACACTTACTAATATGAAGTGACTTACTCTCTGAATTAAAGCTGAATTGATGCTTAAAGGAAGTGTTTAGTCTAATAAATGTGTCATTATTGTAAAATGCCACTTGTGATTCAACTTAACACTAAATGACAATTAACAAAAAATAGCTAATGTTAATTGAGGAATTACTACTATGTGCCAGGCATTGTGTTAAAAGCTTTGTGGGGATTATTATGTATACATAAATTACCATAATGGATGGGTTACACTGTGATCCCTTCATGTCTCAGAAATGTACAGCCTTGAGCTTAGTGCTCATTATCCCATGATTAACCCATGATTGAGCCTATGTATGATTAGTAAGATGGTAACTTGGAATCATTCTGGAATTAAGAAATAATTATTTTCCTTGGTATATAAATTAAAACCATGATGTTATTCTAAAATTCTTTCATTAAAATGACTAAAAATAGTATTCTTGAGGTTTTCATCTCTTATCTTCAGACCAGTAGGATTTGTTTACATCTCAGACACATTCCACGTGGTCTCTATTCAGTACTTTTGCGCTTGTGAGTCTTATAAGCATTTTTAATTGGGGGTTTTAAATCTTTTTCTTGCCCCATTGGTGACATATATTTTCTGAACACAGTGAGTAAAACAGCACGCGGGGCTCAGAGTCTTTGACGTTATTGTCATTTTCTCCCTTCCCATATGTAATAAATAAATTAGAGTGTTGGAGCCTTTAAATTAACAAAAGGTTAAATAAAATTTTACACTCTCCCTTGCTAATATTCTGGCTGGCACCACATTTTGAGTAATACATCATTAGAGAAATCACCCTCTAATGCATAATTGTAATATTATAATGGGAGAGCTGTTACTTAGAGGCACCTCCTTAAATAGACTGTTAGCCCTGGGAGCCTTAAATAAGCCAAGTGAATTTCCCTTTCCAAGTTTGCTGAGAAAGATCTACAAAAGGCCCCAGGAATTGAGACAAAGTTAATGGCTTTGGGTGACACTTTCTCATTAATTTAGTAAGCCTGAGGCATCAAATACAAGTCCTTGGTTTGTCAAATTATATCATTATTATCTTGCAAAACATTTCAATGAATCTATTTTAAAGACCCAAGAAATACCTATGAGTAGAAAGGAGTTTGAAGGTGAAATCCACCACACACTTAAAAAATGAATTCAAATTTGGCCATTTTCTCCCTGATCCCTTTTCCTCCACCAGTTTAAAGACTTTGACATTATTTTAGACTGTTTAAATGAAGAGGGTTGTTGCATAATACACAAGATGAAGATATGAGAAACTACTTACTGAACTCAGTCAATGTATAAAAGTCATCTAACACAGAGAGACAAACAACGGACTTCTCTTTCTCTGAATAAAAATGTTTTTTGGCAATATAGTCTTATGTTTTTCTTTGACTTTCCACCCTCCCTTTATTTGTAGAGACAAAGAAAGGAAGCTATTTTATCCATATTTTCCAAGATATTTCTATCCGACCAAAGGTGCCTGTGCCTAGGAAAGATGAATTTGAATCTGCAAGGCTTGATTCCAGTCTAAGTGTAGTCAAGGTCCCTTGTGACTTTAATGCCCCTAGCATTTTTGGCAGCCAAAATCAAATTAATTCTTAATTATGCCTTTGTTCCCACGTTAACCACTTTTCTTTCTGAACAACTTTTGTTCTCGGAGTACAATTTTATGTTGCCGATGTGCTATTTCTTTGTCAGGCAGGAGGAGATAACTTCAGGGTCTTGAGGAGAATTTATAAGTTTGTTTTGTAAAAGGAAAGAATGTCCCCCAGATAGCTGTGACCTATGATTGGCACTCAGTAGTCTGATGCGCAGAAGTGCTTTCTATGACTAAAGAGACGCAAACTTCTCTCTCGATTCCCTGGAACTCTCCCTCCCCTTCCCTTCCTTCCTTTAAAAATCTTCTACTTGGTTTGGAATTTCAGAGATGGTGTTTGGACATTAGGCTACAGTCTTCCCAGGCTGCCCATTTCCTGAATAAAGCATCCTTTGCTTTGTACCCGAAAGCAATCTTTGCTTTGTCCCTTGAATAGTGACTTTTGAGTAGCGAGCAGCCTAACTTAGGTTTTTTTTTTTTTTTGTAATATAAGTACATCTTTACCCACACAATGGCAAGTTTTGAGTTTTAACTTCATTATTAAATTCACATGTTTGTAGAAAATGGAGGTAGAATTACAAATCATTTAAAAATACTCTTATACAAGAAGAATATATATAAAGGTAGCCTATTTTTTAAAAACATCAGGCTCCTCAGAAGGAGAATCATTTGAAGTATGCATCCTGGTAGCTCAAATCTATCACTGGCAATAATGAAATTTTATCCCAGAGCAATTGTCAAAGTTGTTCAACTCAGTTCTCTTGCCTTGCTCTTATTAAGCCTTTAAAATACTTATCAAAATAAGGTGTTAATTTCCTTTTAACAACACAGTGAGCCTTTGTTACTTGCTCTCTGTTGGTGAGGAATGGTGAAGACAGAACAGCTAAATGCCATTGCTGAGGTCACACGGCAAACTAGGGCTAGGTAGGGCAAGCCAAGGACACAGCCAAATCTCTAATTTGTTTTCGATCATTCCTCCAAGACAGCTCAAATCAATTTTATTGTTTTTTGCCATAAAGATAACCGACTAATCTTCAGACCATATAGTCTTAAGCAAAGACACACAATAGGGTATGAAAAAGACAAAGATAATAGATAAGTGACTGCCTAAAGTAACTTTTATTTGGTTCTAAAGACTTCAGTCAGACTACAAACCATGCCAAAGACAACAGTTCTGCACAATCAGTAGAAATAGGAAGCAATTTGATTTCCAGATTAAGATCAGTTAGGATTGTTAAACCTTGGCAGATAGTACAAAGATTTTCAATATAATACAAACTACCCAACTTTTACTGCTTCTTTTGTTAATATCTTTACCATCACCAATAAGGCAATAATGAATGACATCTCTTTGAAATAAATAGTTGGTGTGACTAAGAAAAATGAAGAGAGAGAAGAAAAAAGAGGAAGAGTAGGGAAATAGAAGAAAGAACTGAGAACAGCTTCAGGAGGTTGTATATGTACAGTTGCACATGCACAAATATTTGGAAGAAGAGTATAATTTCACTTTTTGGAATTGTTTTACTAAGTTTGACTATAATTTATAAATCTCTCTTGTCCTTACATATGCCCTTTTTGTTTAGATTCTGACATCACATATCTATAACTCCAGAAAGAGATGAAAAAGGTGATAAAACTATATCTGGACTATTTCTTTAAAGAAGAGTGGAAGGAAGAAATGAAGAGGGGGGGAGAAGGCAGGGAGGAAGGAAGTTAAAATATGTGGAATTTCTACCATTTATTGAAGTTCAACTATTTGCTACACATTCTAATAGGCATTTTCTACGTATTTATTTCTAATTTTCAAAAAACCCATATTAATTCTCAATAATATCCTATGATAAGGGCATTCTTCTCCTTCCTCTCTCTCTAGATACATCTATATATCTATACTTGTATCTATATCTATATATCTCTCCCTCCCTTCTTTCCTCTCCTTTCCTTCCCCCTCTCCCTCCCTCTCTATATCTCCCCACTTTCTCTCTTTTCCTCCCTCTTTCACTCTTTCTCTCTCTCTCAGAAAGATCAAGTTATATTCAATTATTGCATAGTTTGAAGGTGATAGAGATGAGATTTGAAATCAAGTTTGTCTTGTTAAGATTTATTTCTATGCCACTTAATGTTGAGCTTGCATTTAGGTCAATAGTCATGATATTGGTATTAGAAATGAAGAATGAACTTTTAATAATAACTTATGTTACCCATAATCAAAACAGATTGTCATATTTTCACTTTTCAATATCTAGCATGGTTATCTAGCATAAATACTTTAGCAATTCAAATGTTGCAGTAGAAACACCAGTACAATATTAAGAGTACATGGCTCATGGACACATTCTACAAATAAGAGCTCTCTGAGATTCCATTCATAACTTAGTAAGACATCTTTTGGAAATGGTTGAAACTTAAGTCAATAAATAACACTACCTGTCTGAATAAAGTGTTCATGAGCATCTGTCATTGCCCTCACTGACAACAGTTACAGGTTACCTAGTATAAAGTAGGTGTCTAATACAATGTCTGGCCCATCTATTAAATGAAAGAATTAATAAATGTAATCCAAAAAACCTATTAAGTGGGACTTTATATCTTCATCTACAATCTGGCCCAACACATACTACAAAGATGTCAAAATATCCCTCTTAATACATTTGCCAACGTTGTAATAACAAGAGATTCAGAAGAAAGTATGTTAGGAAAAAAACTTTTTGGAAACAGTGAAAAGCCAGAAATATCTACAAATCACTCTATTGTTTTAATTTACTCTGATATTTACTGGCATATTGCATTGCATGTATATAGAGTATGCTCATAGACAGTCTTGTGGAAATATTACCTTTTTCTGCTAAGCTATCAAATTCTTGGAAATATAGAGAGAGGTTTACAGGTAAAGCAGGAAGATTGTTGTTGAAGGAATCAGTTGAGATGGCAGTCGTTCATTGTTATGAATTACCTATGTCCATCAAGTCACTGTACTTACCTCTGGCTTATGAATTCCTAGGAGAATAAGTGTATGAAAATAATTATAATTTTACATCAGTTTTCTTCTTTCTTGAAGCATATGGTTGAAGGAGAGACTAATGTTATTCATTTTCACCTTCTTCCTTATTAATAGAACTTCTACTTATATTCAAATGAAAATAATACCTTATTCCTTAGCCTCCTTTACATATAAGGATGATCAATTAAATCTAAGTGGTTTTGGAAGGGAATTTCAAAATATCTCATTTTATCCCTCTGCATTCTTTCTTATTTCTTGCCTGGAATATAATTGTAATAGCTGAAGCTCCGGCAGCCATATCATGATCCTGAGGGTAGAAATCACAAGCTAAGAAATGGTAGAAAAATTCTGAGTTCCTAATGGCTTCCTGAAATTGTCATGCCAGTCCTAGACTGATGTTGAGTTTTTAATATTCATGTTTATTAATTTTATCTTGAATGTGAATGTGAGTGCTCTAGCTCAGAGATCGATTTCTTATTAATTACCTTGTAGTAATTAAGTCTATTGTCCCATCTCCTCTAGCCCCAGCCCTTATCCCTGGAGTGACCTGGTAAAAGCTAGGTCAAATGTCCTATGCTAGTAGGTAGGCACTCCACAACTGAGGAAAACACAATTAACTTTCTCCATTTATATTCGGAAAAATGACATCCATCTCTACAACAGAAATGAGAAGGAAAATTTTTGCTGATGGAATGGCAAGGATCCTGAGTTCTCATGCTCTAACCTTTTGGAATGTAAATACATCTTTCCAGGGGTGTATAAACCACTGGGTGCCTTTTCATGACTTTTGAAACAAAAGGTAAAGGTCTCTGAACTTCTTCTCTTTCAAAATGAAAACACCTAAAGAGTTACTGCTCCAGTCTTCATGATACCTTGGGCCTTAACTTAGAACCTAGTTCAGACTATAATCATTCGGTTGTCTCACATCAGAGCAATTAAGTAGAAAAATGACTCCAAATATAACTTTCTTGGTAAGTGAAGTGTAAAGTGTTTAGGAAAAATGAAGACAAGCCTTTCCAGTTTTTGTATTATACATGCATCTGTGACTGGGGGTAGAAGGGGCTAGGGCACTTTACAAGAGTACTGGAAACTACATAAAACTTTCATTTCTCCATAACAGACTACATCTAGTCTTCTACAAGGGAGAATAAACCCTTAAGTGTTTAAGCCACTGTAATTCCATTTCTGTTACTAGCATCAAAACACATCTCCTATTTGATACAATGGTTGACTTTAAGATATCAAGAATTTAGATAAAATCCTCTTTTAGCTTATAGGAACAGTGACCATGATAGTACTAGAAATAAATAAATTACTCAATACAGGATTGTTGCATGGATGAAGAAATAAATAAATTAATAAACAACCTGTAGAAGTCACCCAAAATAATCCACATTACATAGCAAGAAAAAGTAAGAGCATAAAATTCAATACTATTGTTGCCTGAATGAATATTCTTGGTTATACTGACCTATGTAGATTTTCCTTGCTGTTCTGGTTTTATTTAAACTTCAAACTTATACATATGTATTTTTCTTCTGAAGCATTTAATCTTACCACTTCCAATATTCACCTAAGTCAAGACTCCACTTAACTGTAGCTTTTCTGGAGAAAATTGCAAAGGTATCTCCCCCCGCCCGCCCCCCCCCCGCTTACAAAGTTTATTTTTTTTAATTTTGCGATTTTTAAATTAACATTGGTTATTACAATTATATAATTTTCAGTTGTACATTATAACTTGACATCTATACATTCTACTGTGTGATTACCATCCAAAGCCCAGTTTCTTTCAGCTACCATATATTTGATCCCCTTTACCCAATTCACCTTCCCCCAAACCCTATATATTTGATCCCCTTTACCCTGCCTACCTCTTCCCTCCTCCCCCACCCCTTACTCTTTGGCAACCACTAGTCCATTGTCCATGTCCCTGAGTTTCTGTTTGTCCTTTTTATTTATTGCTTTTAGGTTTATTTTCAACATATAAATGATATCATGTGATTTTCAACTTTTTCTGTCTGGCTTATTTTGCTTAGCATGATTGTCTTGGGGTTCATCCAGGTTGTCACAAATGCCAGTATTTCATCTCTTCTTAGGGCTGAGTAATATTCCATTGTATATATGTATCACAGCTTCTTTAGCCAATCATCTATTGTAAGACACTTCGATTGCTTCCATGTCCTGGACACTTAATAATGCTGCTATGAACATCGGTGTGTAAATATCTTTCGATATGGGTTTTCAAGTCTTTGGGGTAAATACCCAGTAGAGGGATTGCCGGATCATATGGTAGATCCATTCTTAGTTTTTTGAGGAACCTCCATAATGTTTTCCATAGTGGCTGTACCAATTTGCAGGTCCACCAGCAATGTATGAGGGTTCCTTTTTCTCCGCATCTTCTCCAACATTTGTTAATACTTGTCTTATTGATTATTGCTATTCTAACAGGTGTGAGATGATGTCTCATTGTGGTTTTGATTTCCATTTTCCTAATAGCTAGTGATGTTGAGCATCTTTTCATGTATTTGTTGGCCATTTGTATGTTCTCTAGGGAGAAGAGTCTGTTCGAGTCCCCTGCCCATTTTTTGATTGAATCATTTGTTTTTTGTTATTGAGTCGTATGAGTTCTTTGTATATTTTGGATATTAGGCCCTTATCAGATGTGTTGCTTGCAAATATATTTTCCCATTCAGGTGGTTGTTTCTTTACCTCATTGATGATTTATTTTGCTGAGCAGAAGCTTTATAGTTTGATGTAGTCCCATTCATTTATTTTTACTTTTACTTGCCTTGCTTTTGAGATCAAATTCATAAAATCCTCTTTAAGTCCAAGGCCCTTAAGTTTAGTTCCTACGTTTTTGTCTGTGAATTTTGTTGATTCTGGTCTTATATTCAGGTCCTTAATCCATGTTGAGTTAATTCTGGTGTGTGGTGATAGACAACAATCTTGTTTCATTTGTTCGCAGGTGGCCTTCCAATTTTCCCAGCACCATTTTTTGAAGAGGCATTCCTTTCTCCACTGTATGTTTTTGGCTTTTTTGTCCAAAATTATTTGTCCATATAAATATGGGTTTACTTCTGGATTCAATTCTGTTTCAATGATCCGTATATCTGTTTTGCTGCCAATACCATGCCATTTTGATGACCGTCACTTTGTAGTATAATTTGAAGTCAGGCAGAGTGATGCCTCCAGCCTCTTTCTTTCTTCTCAGGATGGCTTTGGCAATTTGGGGTCTTTTGAGCTTCCATACAAATCTGATGACTTTTTTTGTCCTATTTCTTTAAAAGATGCTGATGGGATTTTGATGAGGATTACATTAAATCTGCATAATGCTTTAGATAATATGGTCATTTTAACTATATTGATTCTTCCAATCCAAGAACAAGGAATCACAGAATAATTTGCCATTTCTTTATATCTTCTCTGATTTCTTTTAATGGGATCTTGTAGTTTTCATTATATAAGTTCTTCACATGTTTTGTTAAATTTATTCCTAGGTATTTTATTCTCTTTGTTGCAATTGGAAAAGGAATCATTTTATCCATTTCTTTTTCTGACGCTTCATTATTAGAGTGATTTAGTATCCAGAGACTTTACTGTATTTGCTTATTGTTTCTAGTAGTGTGGAGTCTTTAGGGTTTTCTATATAGAGAATCATGTCATCCGCAGATAGTGACAGTTTGACTTTCTGTTTCTTATTTGGATATCTTTTATATCTTTCTCTTGTCTGATTGTACTTACTAGGACCTCCAATGTTATATTGAATAAGAGTGGTGATAATGGACAGCCTTGCCCTGTTTCTGATCTTAGAGGGAAGTTTTTTAGTTTTTCATCATTAAGAATAATGTTGGCTGAGGGTTTGTCATATATGGTCTTTATTATGTTAAGGTACTTTAATTCTATTCCAATTTTGTTAAGTGTTTTGATCATAAATGGATGCTGTATTTTGTCGAAGGCTTTTTCTGCATCTAGTGTTGTGATCATATGATTCTTATGTTTTAATTTGTTTATGTGGTATATCGCATGAATCAATTTGCATATGTTGAACCATCCCTGTGCCCCTGGGATAAAGCTCCTTGATCCTGGCATATAATCTTTTTAATAAGCTGCTGTACTCGATTCGCTAGATTCTTATTTAGGATTTTTGTATCTGTGTTCATGAGAGATATTGGTCTGCAGTTTTCTTTTGGTGTGTGTTATCTTTACCAGGTTTTTGTATCAGAGTAATATTGGCTTCATAAAATGAGTTGGGAAGTATTGCTTCCTCTTTGATTTTTTGGAAGAGTTTGAGGAGAATAGGTATTAAATCTTTGATGTTTGGTAGAATTCACTGGTGAAGCCGTCTGGTCCTGGACTTTTACTTTTTGGTAAGTTTTTGATGATTGTTTCAATTCCCATACTGCTGATCAGTCTATTTAGAATCTCCAGTTCTTTTTGATTCTGTCTAGGAAGGATGTATTTTTTCAAGTACTGATCCATTTCTTCTAGGTTATTAAATTTGGTGTTATATACTTTTTCACAGTAATCTTGCATGATCCTTTGTACTTCTGGAAAACAGTAGTAATTTCCCCTCTTTCATCCCTGATTTTGTTTATTTGTGTCCTTCCTCTTTTTTCTTAAGTGAGTCTAGCCAGGGGTTTGTCAATTTTATAAACCTTCTCAAAGAACCAGCTCTTTGTTGAATTTGTTTTTTCTATTATTTTGTTGTTTTTTTTTCAATTTCATTTATTTCTGCTCCACTTTTGATTATTTCTTTCCTTCTGCTGACTTTAAGCTTCATTTGTTCTATTTTTTCTAGTTCTTTAATATGAAGTGGTAGGTTGTTCATTTGAAATTGTTCTTGTTTTTGGAGATAGGTCTGTATGATATGAACTTTCCTCTTATAACCACTTTTGCCGTGTCTCAAAAATTTTTATATGTAGTACTATCATTATCATTCATTTCTATGTATCTCTTGATCTCTCTTTTTTTTCTTCCCTGACCCAATTATTCTTCAGTAGTATGTTGTTAAATATCCATATATTTGTGGTTCTTTCTGCTTTATTTTTGTAGTTGATCTCTAGTTTCAAAGCATTATGATCAGAGAATATGGTTGGTATGATTTCAACCCTCTTATATTTGCTGAGGCTATCTCTGTGTCCCAGGATGTGGTTGATTCTTGAGAATGTTCCATGTGCACTAGAGAAGAATGTATAAGCAGCTGTTTTGGAATGGAAGGCTCTGTAAATGACAATTCTGTCCAGTTGGTCTAATGTGTGATTTAAGGATGTGATTTTCTTATTGATTTTCTGTTTGGATGATCTATCCATATCCGACAGTGGGATATTTGGGTCCCCTACTACGATAATGTTTTGGTCTGTTTCTCCCTTTACTTCTGTTAGTAATTGCTTTACATATTTCAGGGCTCCCTGATTGGGAGCATAGATATTAATAAGTGTTATCTCTTCTTGGTGCATGATTCTCTTTATCATTTTGAGGTGTCCTTCAGTATCTTTCTTTACCATTTTTATTTCGAAGTCTATTTCATCCGATATTAGTATCTCTACTCCACTTTTCTTTGAGTGCCATTTGCTTGAAATATCATTTTCCACCTTTTCACTGAGTCTATATTTGTCTCTGGAGCTGAAATGTGTCTCTTGGAGGCAACATATGGTTGAGTTTTGTTTTTTGATCCATTCTGCAACTGTGTGACTTTTTGTTGGTGAGTTCAGTTCTTTTTCTTTTAGGGTGATTATTGAAATATGAGGTCTTCTTATAGCCGTTTTATCTTTTGCTTTCTGATAGCTCAGTATTTCCATTGCTTCCTTGTTTTTGTTTTTCTGTTTTCTTTATTTTGGTTGGCTTTTGTGGGTTTTGCCCCTAGTTCTTCTTGTTTTATGTTACATTCTTCAGTTCTGAATCTTTGGTGTGTGATTACCATTATGAATATGTAAAGGATAGTTATATATACAGTCGTCCATTTTCTTCTGCACGTGACTTATCTCCTTTCCCCTTTGCGAGTTTGAATCTATGAATCTTCCTTTTTTCAGGCATTGTTATCTCAATTTGTCCCTATGTATGCTGAACATTCATTACTATTTTCTATATCAATTTTCTTATTATTATTTAAGCTTATGATGCTCTGTTCTCAGTAAGGGTTGCACTCCTCTGCTTCTATTTGCCTGATAGTCACTTTGCTCCTAATTATGTATTTTTGGGGGCATCATTTTGTTTTAGGTGAACTGACCCCTCAGTATTTCCTATAGTGCAGGCTTTGTAGTGGAGAATTCCCTCAATTTTGTATGTCTGGAAAGGTCTTATTTTCTCCTTCATATCTAAAAAAGAGCTTAACTGGATACGTTATTCTAAGCCGGTAGCTCCTTTCACTTAATAGTTTAAATATATTTTTCCATTCCTTTCTGGCTTGTAAGGTTTGTGCTGAGAAGTCCGAGAATAATCTTATGGGTTTACCTTTAAAGTTACCATCTTCTTTTCCCTGGCTGCCCTGAGAATTATGTCTTTGTTGTTTATTTTGATAACTTTAATACAATGTATCATGTTGACGGCCTTTTTGAGTTGAGAAAATTAGGTGTTCTGTTGACTTGAATTCCAAGCTCCAGCTCATTCTTAGATTTGGGAAATTCTTGTTCATTATTTGTCTGAAAATGCTTTCTAGTTCCTGCTCCTTTTCCTCACCTTCGGTAATGCCCATTATTCTCATGTTTTCTTTCCTGATGGTATCAGGTAGTTCTTGTATTTCTCTTTCATTATTTTTCATTCTTTTTGGTTTCTCACTTCTTTCTTCTGATTTATTTCCAGATTTCTGTCTTTGATATCACTGATCCTTTCTTCCATTTGGTCAACTCTATTTCCCAAACTTGCTATTTCATTTTTCAGCTCAAGCAGTGTGTTCTTCATCTCCAGAAATCTATTTGATTCTTTTTGAGGGTTTCAATCTCCTTGCTCTGCTCATCTAGTTGTTTTTCAATTCCTGAAATTATTGATTAAAGTTGTTTTGGATCTCATTGAGTTTTTTCAGAAGTACTACCCTGAATTCTCTGTCATTTAAGTCGCACATTTCTATGTCTATAAGCTTATTTTCTGGAGATTTTTCTCTTTCTGAGCTGGCTAGTCACCTTGGTTGTAGATTGTGTTTAATGGTCTATTTCTCTACCTGTGCATTAATGGGAGTGTATTCTGTTGTTTTTTCCAGAATGTAGATTATATAAAGATCTCTCTTTAGCCTGCCGCAAAGAAGGTGCTTTTCTTTTGGTTTCCAGTAGGTGATGTCTAAGCCTCTTGGATCACTGCTTTATATAAAGTCTTAATAATACTTTTTAAATTTTCTTGTAGATATTTAATCATGCTTGCTACCCTCAGTTTCAGTCCATCAGTGTCAGCAACAGTCTTGGCAGCATTTGCTCAGATTCCCCTGGGGCTCTGTGGTGATAAGTCTCGGAGGGATGTTGGAGGGGCCCTCTGGTTTGGGAGTTGTGTGCTGTGGCTCAGCCTTGGTTTTGTAACCAGGGCCGATAAAAATCAACTGTTGTTTCTCTGTGGCCCCGTACTACTTCTCTACTTTCTGCCCTGATGACTAGGCTCTGCTTGTAGGCTGTGTAGAAGTCCCAGCACTTCCAGGCAGGGCTGTTCAGGGAAATTACTGCATCTTCTCTCCTCCTCCCACCTTCTGCAGGGAGCTCCAGAGGCTGTGAGAGGTAGCTTCAGTTTCAGTAGCTTTTGCTCAGATTCCCCTGGGGCTCCGTGGTGTTCAGTCTCGAAGGGTATTGGGAGATGGGGTCTTCTGATTTGGAAGTTGGGAGCTGTAGTTCAGCTTCGGTTTTGGAACCAGAGCTGGTAAAAATCACCTATTGTTTCTCTGTTGTCCCGTCTCACTTCTCTGCTTTCTATCCTGATGACTGGGCCCTGCTGCCAGCTGCGTAGATGACCCAGAACTTCTGCACAGGGCCGATTAGGGAAGTCGCTACACCTTCACCCCTCCCCCTCTTCCTGCAAGGAGCTCCAGAGGCTGCAAGAGGCAGCTTCTTTATTTGTCTCAGTGTACTGCCCAATACTCAGGGTTCTGACCTGTAGTAGTTCTTATGCAGAGATCTCACACTGAGATGTACTGGCATGCAGTCTATGTGTTTTTTGTTCAGTTTTAGATATTCATTTTATTATTGTTTCAAGGGGAGAGACCTGAGCACGTCTCTCACTACACCATGTTTCCCAAAATCCCCCAAAGTTTATTGATTTGAGCCCAGTGGAAAGCTCCACAAATATTTCTCCTTTGGGAACTCACGTTATGGCTGAATCTGAATCAGCTAGATAAAGCTCAGCAACAACCATCTGGGAACTTTTCGTAAAGGTATCTTGATGTACTTTAGTATTCATTACTTTAATATGTTTTATTTAATTTGTTGCAGAACTTTTCACATTATAATTGCCTACCAGCATGGCTAGTTTGAAGCTCAGTGAGGACCAAGAATATGGTTATGTTACAAGTGACTGGATTCCCAGAATCTAACTCAATGCCTGACTATGTATTAGAATATATATATATATATATATATATATATATATATATATATATATATATATAATCAATATGTTAATTATAATTTCTTAACAATAATCTGTCTGCAAATGGTCTACCATAACTTTGGAGGCATTTTTCACAGTGCATTATTTTCTGGCCATGAATCACTATACTACATTGTCTACTTTGCAATGTGACAGTGGACAAAATTACATTCTGCAAAAGAGACAGAAGCAGATGATACAGCCCTAGGCTTGAGAACTGATTTCCTGGTTCAAATATGTTTCCTGATTGAAGATTGCACACCTAGGAGGTGAGATGAGAGAGCTATTTTATAAAAGTGTCCAGCAGATGTATGGCAGTAATTCCCACTGTATTCATCATTTACTGAATTGCTCACACAACAGGGGTATAATCCAATGTAAATGATCTCATCACCCATCAGTATGAGGGCTCACAAATCCAACTCGGCCTTAAGCTAAAACTTGACATTTCAAGGTTTTCAAATCCATGTAACTAAGCAGTATATTGATGACTTCCAAACATCTCTTCTGAAATGGCCCAGCTTTTGAGAAATGCAGGTGTTTGGGATCTAGAAATAGAAGTGGCCAGCTGCCCTTGAGGTACTTGGGGCACATTTCCATATTTCCTACCCTCGATTTGGCCCTGAGAAGGAAACATTTTGTGCAGAAGATAATAGGATTGACACCATTTGCATTCTGTTCAGACAAAACCTAAAGAATAAAATATAAGTGGTTTATTTTAAAGTATCTAACAGTTTCACTGGTATTGCTATATGTGGAAAGACATGAGGCATTCTCAGCTGTGAAATCAGAAGAACACAGAGAAGCATCATGATGGCAGAGACCTTGAGAGTCCATCTATGCATGATCCCACTCTAAATAAAGGCTACTAAACTTGAGGTAAGTCCACTAGCTTTTCTGAGTCTTTTTTTTTTTTTTGTCTATGACAGAAAAGGACTAGGCTAAATTGTTGTAAACTTACCTTCCATGTTTAACATTTTCTGATTACAAATTCTGAACAAAATTACATTGAGAATAAATTCATTTGTGCTCATTATTGATCATATCCCCCATTAATTCCTTGTAAATAATGTGATGTACTGGACAAAACTTGGGTTTAACAGAAGTTTCAATCTAGTCCTTGCTCAGCCATGATATTTCCTAGCTATGTAATCTTGAGCAAAAATACTTATTCTCTTTAAGTTTCAGATTTTTTTACTATAAGTGAAGACAACAGTAACTTTCCTTTAGGTTAAAGATTAAATTACTTGGAAGCTAAGCAGGGTCGGGCCTGGTTAGTACTTGGATGGGAGACCACCTAAGAAGACCAGGTGCTATAGGCATAAAAAATAAAATAAAAAGTAAGGGATTGCAAACTGACAAGTTCCTTGCAATCTGTGAGGTCAACCAAGGGTTGCTTTGCCTAAAAAAAAAAAAAAAAAAAAAAAGATTAAATTGATAATATTAAAAAGTATCTGGAGAGAACTAGTGTTTAAAGAAATGTTATTTACTATAATTCTCTTATATGTATTTTCAAGCACCTAAAATATTTATAAGAACATCATTACACTAAATACATTTTTATTTATTTCTTTTTTTCAGTGGATCCTTGATTTTTAATACTGTAAACTAAATTTTCTCACTTCTTTATCTATCCTCTGGTTGTAATTTATGGCATTACTTTATTTTACAGTGTTATTCCACAGTGCTAAGTTCATCATTCATGGCTATAAATGGCAGATAATCAACTTGAATTACCTAAAAAAAAAAAAAAAAAAAGGAAGAGTAGTATTTATTAGAATGATTTTGCAGCGACCTAACAAAAGAAACTCAATAGGAACTAAATAACCCCAGCCCCATGGTTTTAATTTCAATCTCTCTCTCTCTCCTCCTCCTCCTCCTCCTCTTCCTCCTCCTCTCCTTCCTCCTCCTCTTCTTCCTCCTCCTCCTTCTCCTTCTCCCCCTCCCCACTCCCTCCCTCCCTCTCTTCTTTACTTTCTTGCGACAGTGGTTTCTTATATTCAGCCTTCTCTGCATTATACTGAACACAGTTCCTAGCAAATCCAGTCATAGTCTCGTAACTATTCAACCAGGAAGAACTGGAATTTCTCTTTATTATCTTTAGTATTTAAAAGAAAAATGCAAAGAAGTATTCTGATTGGCCTACTTTGATCACATGTTTACCCTCTAGACCAATCACAGAAGTTGGAACTGTGATCTTATAAATGGCTTAACCTGATATACACATCCCCTAAAGCAAGTATAGGACAGTCTTTTACCATAACAGGCAAGATAAAATGTTTAAGACAAACAAAAGAGTTAGGTGTTTGTGTATATGCTAGAAATGACTAATTGAAATCCTAATGGTTGACATAAAAGGGAAAGATGATTAACTTAAATCAAATGATAGATTTACTTATAAGAACCATACAATTTGGAAATTGTAATTGGAGTAAAGCATAAACATAAAATATTTGATTTGTTATTGAATACTTTTTTCTCTTTTTCATATGGCAAATGAAAAAAAAAATTAAATACAGATTGCTATTTGTAGAAACAAAGTCCAAGGACATAAAGAAGACCATTTTATTTCTCTAAATGTTTCCTTACTGACATCTTAATTTTATTTTTAATGGGTAAATTCAATAGTCATATAGTTTTATTAAAAAAAAAAAAAAAAGACTATCCTGGAGGTCCTAGCTCATTGAGAAATTGAAATAAAGGTAGAAATGATTGAACTCAGTTCTCTTCCACAGAATGTTTATAGAAGAGAAAGAGGAGAGTCTACACAGAGTTTCTGAAAAGAGACTGGTGTGAATATTATCAATTTAATATTATCAATTTAATCTTTTTTTTTTAATTGGCTGAAAATAGTTCAGTCCATTAATAACCAGAGATGCACTGAGGTTTCCAAAACTATTGCTTATTTTCTAATTAAACCTGAAACTATTCTAGTGAAATGTCTAGGAATCAGCAATAATTATCCCTATTTTGCGAATAAGGGAACACAGTGTCTGAGAGGTGAGACAGTTTAAGTGTATAATCAACTCAGTCACACTTTAAGAACAGATGCAGAAAGCAATGAGTAGAGATTGCCTTTTTCTTTGCATGTAGGGATGTCAATAAATAGGCAAGTCAGCTGGAGTATGATAGAAAATTGGAATTGGAACCAGAAAACATATATTTAAGTATAGTTTTTCAACTCATAAAAATCATAACTTGGGAAAGTTACTTACATTTTCTACATTACCTTTGAATTGAAAACAGTAATCACTGCATAGCATTGTGGAGATGATTAAATGAGAACATATAAGTGTTGACATGATAGAGTGGTGATGGTGAACCCATGGTTCCTCCTTTTTTTCCAAACTCCTCCTGCAGTGAGTAGTGCTTATTTGAATTGATCAAGACCAGGAAGTCATTTCTGAGCTCAGTCTTAGTAGGTGGCACTTCCCAAGGATTTATAAAATTAATGTTCATGAATACTGTACCTTCTAATCAAGATCTGAACACTCTAAAGATGGAGTCTTCATATTGAAATAAAAGGATGTCTATACCAAGTATCTTTTTCTTTCTATATAAGAACTGTTGGGAGAGTTAAAGAACTAATCTGCATAAATGTTAAGTCAACTGTTTTGACTCTTTCATTTTATAGAAAAAGACAATGAGGCCTAGAGAAGATATATGATATACCCGTCAATAAATTAATGAAGATGTATATTGAATTCTCTATCTCTTTACTCTAAGATTGGAGCCCTTTCAAATATTACTCAATATTTTTCAAGACAATTTCTTCCAGATATAAAAAGAAAGGTAGAGTTGAAGTTCCCTTGGCCACCCAAAAAATAAAAGCTCTGGATGGACCACCTGAGCCAGCTTTATCCCTCCTTGGTAAAAACTAAACTGTCAAGAAGTCTGAAATATAGTATCCTATATACAGCGCTATCATCTTCAGTGCAGAAAATATCATAGAAGAGAGGTAAAACTGTGCCAAGATGTCAACAATAAGTCTAATACAAATGCCAAAGAAAGTAAGTCATACACAAAGACTCTACCAAAGACTCTGCTTGTGGCTTAAGGTCAAAAACTTTGAGTAGTAATGTTTATTTGTGTTGATTTCTCTCTTATGCATACATCTTTCCTTCAGAGACCATGTAGAAATGGGTCAAAATCAAGAATCAAGTAATTGTTGATCTAAGGCTAATACCAACTTAAAGCCCTAAATAGAACTAATACGCACAAAATCCCCTTGTGAAATGTAAAGCACAGTCTAAAACTTCACTCCTAACCCTATCTTTTCCGTTAAAGCTTTCTTAGTGCTCTTTATGAGGAAGAAAGTGATAGGTGTTAATTCCTTTTAACATTTTCATACTGAGCCAAGTGCAATTCCACTGTTCATGGAGTACTAATGGTGGAGTAGATATTCTCAGCACCAATGAGAAAAGGCTGATGAAACCATGTACAGTGTTAATAAACCAAGCCAACAAATTCTATGTTTTAACTTCAAAAAATTTTCCAAATGATATAATGTTTTGCAAAATTAATCAAAGTGATTCTTCCTCTGAGCATTTTTTACTCTTTGTCTTCCTCTATTCAGTCCATGCCACCTGGAAGAGGGATGATTAAGTTGAAGAACACAGAATGAAAAGGTAAATTCTCAGCCTTTGAATTTTAAAATATGCTTTTGAAATATGTGACAGAGATAAATTTTGGAGAAAAAAAAATTTATGTTGTAAGAAACTTGGCTTTGAATAAGAAGACCAGAACCCTGACAGTTCAAGAAGTAGTCTATATAAAAAAAAAAATAATAAATAAATAAATAAATAAACTAAGATGAATAAGTGAACAATTTGATAGTGTTTTTTTTTTTCCTAAGAACCCATACAAAATGATAACCTGAGATAAAGCCAAGGAAAAGAAAATTTGAACTTAGTATAGGCCCAAGAAAGGAAACTATATCATGTTTTTCTAATCATTTCTTCCCCAGATTCATTCTCAGGCTCATGTATGTAATGAGATTTCTAAATGAGTTTCGGATCCAAAAACCCAAGGAACTTCTGCACGTCAACCTAGAAAAATTCTTGAGACTTGTGAAATCTGGATAAATGTTCTCTCACCAGCATGGCATAAGGACCTATATAAGTTTCTTCAGGCTGCTGTAACAAAATACCACAAACTAAGTAGCTTAAAAAAACAGAAATTTATTACCTCACAGTTCTGGAGGCTAGAAATTCAAAATTTAGGTGTTGGCAGAGATTTTCCCTGTCTGAGACTCTCAGTAGAATCTTTCCTTTCTTCTTCTTAGTGTCTGCTGATGGCCAGGAATCCTTGGTGTTCCCTGGCTTTGTAAATGCATCACCTCAACACTGCCTCTGTAGTCACATGGCTGTTGTCTACCTATGTGTCTGCCTTCATTTCATCTTCTAATAAAGACATCAGCCATATTGGATTAGGGCTCACTCTAAGGAACTCATCTTAACTTGATCACGTATGCAAAGACCCTATTTCAAAATAAGATCACATTTACAGGTACCAGGATTTGGGACTTCAACATATATTTTGGAGGGACACAATTCAACCCATAAAGGGCCACTGAATAAAAATTGTTACCTGATTGTATCTACACAAATTTCTTAGACAACCACAGATAGCTTTTAGTAGCCCCAAGAAAAACTTGAAACCAACCAATAATTTTCATACTCCCAAAGAGTGATATAGAAGTGGTAAAAAGGGGCTGAAACTAAAGAGGACTTATCATCAGGATGAAGTGCATGCAACTGCCTTTTATGAGACCAGAGATCATTTCAGAACACGAATTTCTCAGCAGATAGAACCATCATAGATACTGAGGCCCACAATCAGATGGGATGGTTTAAATTTATAAGGATATCAGGATGGATAGTTGACTAAAAATTACAATGTCTTACTCTACTTCCACTCTACTTGATGCTACTTGAGGCCCTCTGAAAAGTAGATCTTAGATATACCCTGGAGATAAATTGGAAGGGAAAAATTTTGAATTGATCAAAAAGCATTCAATTGAATGAATGAATTTACCTCACATTGACTAAGATTAAATATTTTCCAACTAGCTGAAATGAGAGGCTGAAGAAAAAAATGTTGTGTTTATGAGGAAACAAAGAAAGTGACATTTTTTGCCATTAATTTGTGATCTGAGATTTATGTATGTTACCTATATAATAAAGGTGGAAAAACTCTCTGGGACACACTGGGCAAAGCTACATCAACACAAAAACTATCTTTCATAGGACATGTTGCCAATGTAAAAAATAAAGACCCTATTAGACTAAAACACTGAAACATGGAGAGTTGTAATTTTACAGGAATCCTGCAGACTCTAAAGTGTGTATCAGAGGTAAAGACTATAATCAAGCCTGGTCACTTTTATTCTGGCAGTACCTATCATTTTTGTTTTGACAAGGGAAGATCATTTGCACTACATTGATCAGGATACAGTTTGCAAAGGCAGATTCATTGCACTCACATAGCTTGCACCCCATGAAACTGTGAACACTATATAAATGATAAAAGAAAAGATACCATATTTGTTAAGTGATTTGCCTGAAACATTACATAGATAAAATCACAATAGGTATCCTAATATGGAGATTAGATAATGAGTGATAGCTTTAAATATAAATTTATGTTTATCTCAGCTCATACTAGCTGATTGATTTGGGGCAAGTTACTTAATATTCACAAACTTTGGTGTTCTGAGATGCCATATGGCCATCCTAGTACTAACCTCACATAGTTATGAGGTTTAAACAAAATAAGACATGTACAGCATTCAGCACAGTAATGGGAACATAGTAGGCATTTAATAAACATTTATTATTTTTATTCATTTTTTACTCATCCAAATCAAGTGTTGTCTTTAAAATAACAAGTAGAATAAGAGATAGATTGGATTCTTGTCCCACTTTTATAATTATCTCATTATATAATCCTGGGTTTGCCAATTGAGTTTCCAATTCTTCATATGTCACATAATTAGATCAGCTACTGGATGGTCTTTAATATCATGTTCATGTCTGAGATTATATAATTTGTAGAGATAGATAGTTGAAGAGATACAGTTGCCTTAGAATCATATATTTTTCTATCCCTACAAAACTTTAACAGTTATCTCTTATCTAATCAAACACAAGACTAGGTAAAGAAATAAGGCCCCAACTTGCCAAGTGAGCCACCAAGGATCACTTACTGTTCATTCATATTTTCTACAATCCCATACTCACTGACCTTGATACCATTTTATATGTATATAAAAATATACATATTTCTTAACATGGAGTATTATCCTTCTTTGGTATTAAATGTTAAGTTAGAGCTTCAAAGTATCATTTAGCTACCACTTCTAGTTCTACCAGCATGTCATAATTTTTCCTGCCAGCTCAAATTCATCAATTAATGAGTGCTGCTGTTACCTCATTTCCCTTTTAGACACATGAAGTGCTAATATCCCAGTCAACCTCACCTCTGAAGTTATCATTATCTTATACATATCTTCTTTTCTGTTCCTGTTGAATCAATATGGCCATTATCACACTTTAGTTGTCTGTTCATGTCTATCATCTTTTAAGACACAGCAACATAAAGCCAGGGCCCGTGATTTATTTATGCTTATCCCAGGTACTTATTATAATGCCTGGAGAATGGAAATTAATAAATATTTATAGGACCTCTTAATAAATAAGTAATCAAGTAAATTTTGTTAGCTTGAATCCAGTGAAGTTGACTTTTTGTAGTTCAAAAAACAGACAAAGATAAAAAATTTCAACCTATAGAGTAAATGCCAATTATATACCTAATGTCTAATTCTCATTCAACTGGGGCAGATTTCAACATTAATAAAGTATGTTATTAAATTCTTACCCTTCTTTTTTTCTTTCATTTAACCCCTTTCTCATTTCTACCTTAATCTTATTCCAGGACTATGTCTCAATTAAGTTTTATTCTTTTATTCACAGAATTATTCATTTGAAAAATACTTATTGAGTATATTTGTAACAGGGACTGTGTTGCATTCTAGGAATAAGATTTTAAACAAAACAAAATGTGATTCATGTTCTAATGGAGTATTTAGCCTACTTAGATAGATATTAGCCAAATAATCTGAATTACATATATAATTATAAGCTAAAAAGAAAGGAATGTTGTTTTAGGAAAATGCATAATAAAAGAAATAATCCTATGGTGAGAAGGCTCAATTGTGGCTTCCTTAAGAAAGTGATTCTTAAGTTGAAAACTTAAGGATCAATTGAGTGAATTAGACTTCATATATGCTGCAACAATCCCCTTGTTTACAAAAGCTGAGCCACTAAATCATATTACAAACTTAGCTCCACATAATCAATATAGCCTTTATATATGTAAATGTTTTATAATAGATTGAGGTAGGGAGAAGATAATTTTTGACAGTGAACAATGTGTAAGAAAGTCATGGGAAAGAAAATGATATGTAGGGGAAACTGAGAGAAAAAGTCAGTGTAATTGAAGGACCTTTGATAGGACAAGGAAAGTGTGCAGAGACCAGACTGTCTGGGATCTTGCAAGCCATGTTAAGTATTTTTATCATAATCTTAAGAGTGATGGGAAGATGTTGAATGTTTTATAGCAAATAGATGTCTTGATCATATGTGCTTTTTTATCATATCGCCCTGGATGCAGCATATATGATGGTTTGAGGTAAGAAATGTGAGAATTCAGTTAAGTGGACTACTGCAATAGTTACTATGAGAGATAAAGTAACATTAAGTGTGATAATAGAGACACCTATATAGACTTGAGAAATATATAGGATGCACATTTGACAGAAAATACTGATGAATTAACTTTGAACATTAGGATGAGAAAGAACTCAAAATGACTGGAAAATCTTTTTTGAGAAATATAAAATCAGTTTTAAACATGATGAGTTTGAGTTTACCATAAGACATGTAAATGGAGATGTTGAATATGTAGCTGGGTAACTATACCAGGTACTCAGACCTGAGGGTCTGAGTTGGAGATATATAGATAAAAATATAGATATTGATATAGATATAGATGTTTGTGGAAGGAGCATGTGTGCAGGAGAGTCATTACAAAGAAGATGATAACTGAAGAATATATGTGGATGAGACTGTCCGAGCAGCAGTTTTAAAGTGAAAAGAGAAGAGAACCTTGAGGAATTTAACATGTAAGGAAAGGCTGGAGAACTAGTATGAAATGAAAATAAATGAGAAGTCTTTATAGAGAACGGAGATGTCTATTGCCTTAGCAGCCTAGGGAAAACTAGGATTTAGAAGGTCAACTATGTCAAATTTTGTCTTGAGAGCAAGTAAATTGAGGACTATAAAATAGCTATTGAATGTGGTTAATTTGGATCATGTGTCAGCATAGAGAGAGTTGTTTTGACTGGGTTATAGAGGGAATAGGCTAAGGGAAAATAGAAACTTCAAAGGTAGATTATTTACTGTAAGAAGTAAGGTCACATGCTAATATTGATGGGAACAGTAGGTTTGATGGGAAAAGGTTGCCAGAATATGTGTATGAGAAAGTTTGAAATAGTCATAAAAATGAGAGAACAAGTTGAAAACGGAAATATGGTAGAATTATTAGGCAATGTTTTGGACCTACTTGAAGTTGGTGATATCAATCTGGTGGTATCAATTTCTCTGATATTGCACAGCCACTCACATTTAATTTAATGTCAATCCACCAACATTCATTGATGCCTTTAGCACTATAGGGTAATATCAGATGTGATGGGGAATGCAAAAATTGGTAAGCTAAGACTTTGGTTTTTACTTAGCTAAGATAATTAAAACTTTATGTCTTGGAATATTGGTTCTAAATTCAATTTAACTAATACTGGATTAATCTAGTAACAATAGCAATTATAAGCTCTAGAAAAATATTAAAACATATAGAACTCTTTAAGGCACTTGGGGAGTGAACAAAAGCACAAAGAAAGGATAGATAATTTAAGCTGGCCAATAAGTAAGTTGCACAAGGTGAGAGCTATGTTAATTTGGCTTTTCTCCTGAAAACATTCAACAGACTATATAATAAAGAATTCCTTAAAATCAAATAAAAATTTATAGTCTTACTGACTTGAGGGGTCAAAGTACAGAGTTCAGGGCAACAAGAAGAGCTGATAATTGAGGGGTGAAATCCCAGAAGTGATGAAGCCATAGGATGAAAGAAGTTTAACTGTATAGAATTCCCCACAACTATTTGAAAAACTCCTGAATTATGTATGGGAGGAAAATCCAAAGACCACAGCAAAATCTAGAGGGAAATTTCAGTTGATACCCATAGAAAGTAGTCTGGAGTTTAAATATCACTGACTTTAAGTGACTTGGAAAATGTCTTAGGGTTTTCACCAATACTCAAAAAAGGTCATATCTTAGAAGTAGATACTCAATTAGAGGACTAAGGATATATTTGCTTCAGGATTAAGGATAAAAAAAGTTAATCCATTCCTAGGAAGTGTTAAAGCAGACTCCACAAGTTTATAGTAATCAGCCAATAATTTATGTAGCTACCAATACGAAAGTCAATAGTTTCATAAGAAGATAAGAGTCTATAAAATATATCATCTGAGTCCACTATACAATAAAATATTAGAAAAGAGACAGAAAACTAAATACCATAGTAAAGATAAAAAGCAATCCACACACACACACACACACACACTCACACAATTAAGATAATTCAGATTTTAAAATTACCAGACAAGGAATTAAAAAACCAATTATTAAAAAAAGAAAAAAAGAAAAAAAGTTTACGATAAAAAGAAAAAGGTGTCGAAACCAGTGAATAGATGGAGAATTTCACTCTGAAAATGAGAAATAATAAAATGAAATACAACTTTAGTTCTAGTATTATTATGATAATATCCAAAATAGAGCAGAACATCGAGCACATGTAGAGCAACATTAAACTGAATAACATATGTGGAATTATAATCTGAATCAGAAAAATAAATACATAGTATTAATGAGGCATACAGTGTATTCTAAAAAATAATGAGGATTCCAGTTTCCAATTCCACATGTAAGAAGCTTGAAAGTCTATCCTAATGAGTAAACAGCTGAATAGAGTGAAAAATCTACAACTCTCCTTGGATGCATAAGGAAGAGGAGGACACAGGATTAACCACTGTCTCCAGTATTGGAGAGACACAAGAATACAGAGAGTTGCAGCATACTGGACCAGAAACTCATTAGCAGAAACCACAGCAGAAAGCAATTTTGGAAGAAAAAAACAACTGTAATTAATAAATTGTTGGAGGCTCAGTGTGAACAATTCTGAGAGTTAAAAACTCAAAGGGAACTCAGTCATGGAGGCCCCCACAACATTGTGAGATTGACCTACAGGACCTTGATCAGGTTCTCACAGTAAATATGATAGAAAAATCCCCTCATGTTTCCAGCAAAAAGAGAAGAAAAAGGACCATTTCGAACTATGCCAATGTACTCTTTTCTTACTAAAAAGATCCATCCTCAGAAGAAATTGTTAGTCATACTGTAATCCTCTGGGGGTATGATCAGAGACTACCTGACTGGGGGAAGGAAACCATCTCAGGGACACAGGGATGGTTCAACATATGCAAATCAATTAATGTCATTCACCACATAAACAAATTTAAAAATAAGAATTATATGATCATATCACTAGATGCAGAAAAAGCCTTTGACAAGATACAGCATCCATTTATGATCAAAACACTTAACAAAATCAGTATAGAAGAAAAGTACTTTCACATAATAAAAGCCATATACAACCAACCCTCAGCCAACATTATACTTAATAATGAAAAAAATAAAATGCTTCCCTCTAAGATCAGGAACAAGGCAAGGCTGCCCACTATTGCCACTGTTATTCAGTATAACGTTGGAGGTCCTAGCGAGTGCATCCAAATATAAAAGTTATCCAAATAGGAAATGAAGTCAAACTGTCACTATTTGTGAATGAAGTGATTCTCTATATAGAAAACCTTAAAGACTCCACAAGAACACTATTAGAAAAATTAAGCAAATACAGTAAAGACTCTGGAAAATAAATCACTCTAATAATGAAGCGTCAGAAAAAGAAATGGATAAAATGATTCCTTTTTCAACTGCAACAAAGAAAATAAAATACCTAGGAATAAATTTAACAAAACACGTGAAGGGCCTATAAAATGAAAATTATAAGACCCTATTAAAAGAAATCGAAAAAGATACAAAGAAATGGAAAGATATTCCATGTTCTTGGATTGAAAGAATCAACATAGTTAAAATGAACATATTACCTAAAGTATTATACAGATTTAGTGCAATCCCCGTCAAAATCTCATTGACATTTTTTAAAGAAGTAGAACAAAAAATCATCAGATTTGTATGAAAACACAAAAGACCCTGAATTGCCAAAGCCATTCTGAGAAAAAAAAAAAAAAACAAGGCTGGAGGCATCACTCTGCCCAACTTCAAATTATACTGCAAAGCAACAGTAATCAAAATGACATGGCATTGACAGCAAAAACAGACACATGGACCATTGGAACAGAATTGAATCCAGAAGCAAACACATATTTATATGGACAAATAATTTTTGACAAAGAAGCCAAAAACAGACAGTGGAGAAAGGAAAGCCTCTTCAATAAACGGTGCTGGGAAAACTGGAAAGCCACCTGCAAAAGAATGAAATTAGACTGTTGTCTTCCACCACAAGCCAAAATTAACTCAAAATGGATTACAGACTTGAATATAAGACCTGAAACAATATAATGCATAGAAGAAAACATAGGAACTAAACTCAAAGACCTTGGACTTAAAGAGGATCTTATGAATTTAACCTCAAAAGCAAGGGAAGTAAAAGTAAAAATAAATGAATGGGACTACATCAAACTATAAAGGTTCTGCTCAGCAAAATAAATCATCATCAAGGAAAAGAGACAACCATCTGAATGAGAAAATATATTTGCAAGCAACACTTCCAATAGGGCCTAATATCCAAAATATACAAAGAACTCATATGACTCAATAACAACTAAAAAACAAATGATCCAATCAAAAAATGGGCAGAAGACCTGAATAGACACTTCTCCCTAGAGGACATACAAATGGCCAACAAATATATGAAAAGATGCTCAACATCGCTAGCTATTAGAGAAATGCAAATCAAAACCACAATGAGGTATCCTCTCACCTGTTAGAATAGCTATAATCAATAGAACAAGTAATAACAAATGTTGGAGAGGATGCAGAGGAAAAGAAGCCCTCATACACTGCTGGTGGGCCTGCAGATTGGTACCGCCACTATGGAAAACATTATAGAGGTTCCTCAAAAAACTAAGAATGGATCTACCATATGATCCGGCAATCTCTCTACTGGGTATTTACCCCAAAGACTTGAAAACATATTTGCACACAAATTTTCATAGCAGCATTATTCACAGTGGCCAGGACAGAGAAGCAACCAAAGTGTCCTACAATAGATCAATGGCTGTGGTACATATATACAATGGAAATTTACTCAGCCGTAAGAAGATGAAATACTGCCATTTGCGACAACCTGGATGGACCTCGAAATAATCATGCTAATAAGCAAAATAAGCCAGTCAGAAAAAGTCAAAAATCACATGATATCACTTATATATGGATATAAATCTAAAAGCAACAAATGAGCAGGACAAACAAACAGAGACTCATGGACATGAGCTATAGGGTAGTGGTTACCAGAGGATTATAGACTAACGGTTACTAGTGGGGTGAAGGAGGAGGGAGGAGGTAAATGGAGTAAAGGGGGTCAAATATAGGGTTTAGGGGGAGGGTGAAGTGGGTCAAGGGGATCATATATATGATAGCTGAAGGAAACTGGACTTTGGGTGATAAACACACAATAGAATATACAGATGTCAAATGATAGTGTATGCCTGAAAATTATATAATTGTATTAACCAATGTTACACCAATAAATTTAATTAAAATTTTTAAAAAAAGAACAGAAGGTCAATGTAAGCAGAGAAAGTTCTAAGAAAGAACCAAAAAGAAACATTGGAGTTCAAAAATACTGTAAAATAAATGAAGAATGTCTTTGATAGACTTATTATTAGACTGCACACAGATTGGGAAAGAATCTCTGAGTTTGAGGGTATATCAGTAGAATCCTCAAAAAACCAAAAAGCAAAAAGAATAAAGACTAAATAAAAGACTATCCCAAGATTACAAGACAACTGCAAAAAGGGTAACATACACATAATGGAAATACAAGAAGGAGAAGAAAGAGAGAAAGGAACAAAGGCAAGGAAGAACTAAAAATGGAAAGACATAGCATCTTCAGGGATAGGAAGACTCAATACTGTCAAGATATCATATCACTTCTTTCCAACTTGATATGTAGAGTTAATGCTTCCCAACCAAAATCCCAGCAAGTCATTTTGAGAGTACTAAAAAACCAATTCTAAAATTTATGTGGAGAAGAAAGAGACCCAGAATAGCCAACACAATATTGAAGAACAAATTTGGAGAACTGACACTACCTCACTCAAAGACATACTATACAACTTCAATAATCAAGATAATGTGGTATTGGTGAAAGAACAAACCAATAGATGGGTGAAACAGAATAGAGAGCCCAGAAATAGACCCACATAAATACAGTCAACTGATATTTGACAAAGGAGCAAAGGCAACACAATGGAGCCAACATACAAAGGGTGCTGAAACAACTGGACATCGCATGTGAAAGAAAAGTGATCCAGACACAAATCTTACACTCTTTACAAAAATTAACTTAAAGTGCATCACAGACGAAATCATAAAATGTAAAACCATAAAACTCCTAGAAGATAATATAGGAGAAAATCAAGAAGATCTTGAGTATGCAATGACTTTTAGATACAACACAAGGGTATGATCGATTAAAAATAACTGATCAACTGAACTTTATTAAAATTAAAAACTCTTCTCTGCAAAATCAATAGCAAGAAAATGAGAAGACAAGCCATAGACTGGGAGAAAATATTTGCAAAAGACACAACTAATAGTAGACCATTATTCAAAGTATACAAACTCTTAAAAATCAATTATAAGAAAATAAGCTGATTAAAAAATGGGCCAAAGACTTCAACAGACATTTCACCAAAGAATATAGGTACATGGTATGTAAACACATAAAAAGATGTTCCACATCACATATCAGGCAAATGCAAATTAAAACACAAATGAGTACCACTACACACCATTAGAATGGTCAAAATCCAGAATACTGACAACAGCGAATGGTAAAGAGAACGTGGAGAAACAAGATCTGTTATTCATTGCTCATGGAAATGCAAAACGGTACTGCCACTTTAGAAGAAGACCACTGGCAATTTCTTACAAAACTAAATATACTCTTATCATATGCTCTATCAATCATGTTCATTATTTACACAAGAAGTTGAAAACTTATATCCACATGGAAGCCTCAGACGGATGTTTGTAGCCGTTTCATACATAAATGCCAATACTGGAAGCAACCAAGATGTCCTTCATAGGTAAATGGAAAAATAAATTGTGGTACATCCAGACAATGGAATATTATTCAATGCTAAAAAAGAAGTGAGCTATCAAGCCATGAAATGACAAGGAGGAAACTGAAATGCATATTACTATGTGAAAAAAAGTCAATCTGAAAAAACTACGTTCTGTATAATTCCAATTACAATCATGTACTGCTTAATGACAGGAGGACATTCTGAGAAATGGGTGATTAGGCAATCTCATCATTGTGTCAACATCATAGAGTTTACTTCCACAAACCTAGATGGTATGGCCTAACTACACACGTAGGCTGTATTGTATACCACCACTGTATATATGGCCTGTCACTGACCAAAATTTTGTTATACAGTGTAGGACTGTAGATGACATTTTGAAAAAGGCAAAATTATGGAGACAGTAAAAAGACCAGTGGTTAGCCAGGCTTGGGGGGAGAGATACATAGGCAGAGCACAGAGAATTTTTAGGGCAGTAAAAATATACTGTCTGACACATAACAGTGAACATATGTCATTGTATATTTCTCCAAATTTATAGAATTTACATCACCAAAAATAAACTTAAAGGTTCAACTATATGCTCTCTATAAGAAATCAACTTGGTATATAAGAGTAGATATTAATTATAAGTTCAGTAATAGAAAAACAAACTACATTCCATACAAACATTAATCAAAAGGAAGCTGCAGTGGCTATATTAGACAAAGATTTCAGGATAAGGAATATTACCAGGAATAAAAAGAGATGTGTTACAATAATAAATGGGTCAATTCATTAATAAGGCTTAATATTCTAAATATATATGCATCTCATAATGGAACTTTAAAATACATAATGCAAAATTTATAAAACCAGGTGGAAAAACAGATCCACAATTAGACTATCAGATTTCAATACTTCTTACTTGGTATATAGAAAATGCAGACATTAAGTATTTTAAAAATACAATCAACTTGACCTCAGTGACATTTCCTGAATAGTCCAATCAAAAACAGTGAAATAATATATTTTTCAAGTGTACATGGAATATTCATCAAGTTAGACCATGGGAGAGGCGTAAAATAATTCTCAATAAATTTTTAAAGTTTGAAATTATATAGAGTATGTTCTCTAGCTACTACGGAATTAAATTATAAATAAAAACTAGTAAAATGTCTGGAAAATTAACATGATTTGGAAATTAAGCTATATATTTGTAAGTAACATAGAAAAAACAGGGAATTAAAAATATTTTTAACTGAATGAAAATAAAAAAAACATAACATATCAAATTGTGTGGAATATTGTTAAAATTCACCTTTCAAGGAATTTTCAGGCTTTACATGTTTACATTACAAAAGAAGAAAGTCTAAATCGATGACTTAACCATCTATTTTAAGAAAGAGAAAATTAAAATTGAAACCAAATTAATTAAAATGCCAGAAATAACAAAAATAAAAGCACAAATCAATGCAGTAATATCATAAAAGAATAAAAATTCAATAAAGCTAAAAGGTGGTTTGAAAATATATCAATAAATTTGATAGAACCCTAAGTAAACAGTAAAAATGGAGAGCACAACATACTCTGAGTATAAGGAATAAAATCAAGCGCATCATTACCATAACATAGACTTAAAAAATGTAATGAAGACTTAGGGAAAGCAGCATAAATTCTTCAATAAATTCTTTGACTTATGGAAAGAATGCCATAAATTCTTCAATTTAGATGAATTTAAAAAAATCTTCAAAGATATAAACTCCTAGCACTTGGTCCAGATATTAGAAAACTTGAGTAACTTTATATCTATTGAAGAAATTGTATACATAGTTAAAAGACTTTAAAAAAGTATAGATCCTGTAGCTTTACTAATTCTTTTACCAAACATGTTAGAAATAATACTAACTGCACATTAACTCAGAAAATAGATAAAGAAGGAAAAACTCCCATTTTTTTAAATGAATACTATTATTCTGATATTAAAACCAAATAAAAATATTGAAAGAAAATTATAGATCATTATCACTCAGAAGAGTAGTAAGAATCCTTAGGAAAATGTTAACCAAACAATGTAAAAGAAACAGCACATATGATCAAGTGGAGTTTGTCTCCAACATCAAAGGTTGGCTTTACTTTAAACAATAAATCAATGCAAGTTATATTAACTGAAAAAGGAGAAAAAACATATAGTCAACACCTATCTTAATATCAATATCTCAATGCATTCAGAAGAAATGTTTAACAAGTCAAATATGCATGCATGAGAAATACTTTCTTCAAAGTGGAAATAAATGGTAGAGAACTTCCTCAACATAATAAAGAGCATAGACAGAAAACCTGCAGCTAACAGCATCCCTTATGATGAAAATGCATGCTTTCCTCCTAAGAGAAATACAAGTACATATTAAATCACTGTTTCTAGTAAATATTGTATTGAATATCCTAGCCCATAAAAAAAGGAAAAAAAAATCAATAAAAAAGTAAAAGCCTAAAACTAATATAAAACAATATTAAATGGCAACTGTAATTGAAAATGGAGAGAAAAAGAAATGAAAGGAACACAGTTTTGAAAAAAGAAGTAATTTAAACAATTTTTTCAGGTTACATAATATTGTATAAATACTATGAAATCTGCAAAAAAGCTACAAGAATTGAAAAATTAATTTACTAACATAACATGGTACAGGTCAATATAGAAAATCCAATTGTATTTTTTATGTTAGCAATGAATAGTTGGAAATTAAATTTTTTTATTAAATGTTTTATGGTAACATTGGTTAATAACATTACGTAAACTTCGGTTGTACAACTTTATAATACATCTGTATTATTCATTGTGTGCTCACCATCCAAAACCTAATCTCCTCTGTCACCATATATTTAATCTCCTTTATCCTCTTCAACTTCCTCCATATCCCTTCTCCTTGGTAACCATCATTTTGTTGTATCTATGACTTTGTTTTGTTTGTTCATTTGTTGTTTTTTGTTTTATATCTCACATGTGAGTGAAATCATACAGTTCTTGTCCTTTTCCATTTGACTTATTTCACTTAGCATGATACTCTCAAGATCTGTCCTTGTTATCTCAAGAGACAATATTTCATCTTTTTTATGGCTGAGTGGTAGTCCAGGATACATATTGCATCTTCTTTACCCAATCATCCATCAAAGGACACTAAGGTTGTTTCCATGTCTTGACTATAGTGAAGAGTGCTACAATGAATGTAGGAGTACATAGATCTTTGTGAACAAGTGTTTTCGAATTTGGGGTAGATATCTAGAACAGAGATTGCTGGGTCACATAGTAGCTCTATTCTTAATTTTTTGAGAAATATATAAAGAACTCATACAACTCAATGACAAAAAAGGAAACACTCTGACTTAAAAAAAGGACAAGGGACCTGAATAGACAGTTTTCAAAGGAAGATTACAGATGGCCAACGGATATATAAAAAAAATACTCGATATCACTAGTTATAAGGGAAATACAAATCAAAACCACGAGAAACCCCCTCACACCTGTTAGAATAGAAATTAAGATTTTTAAGATATCAATACCAATAGAATAAAAACTCAAGTTAATTAGAAATAAATTTAGCAAATTATTTATAAGACCTTAAAATTGCAAAATTTTGCTGATATTAAAGAAAGCCTAAATACTAAATGGAGATAGTCATCATGTTCATAGGTTGAAATACTCAAAATCTTTAATATGTAATTCACCTCCAGATCATCCTACAGATTCAACACAATTTCAATAAAAACATTGGAAGAACTTTTTGTAGATATTGATGAGCATTGTCTAAAATTTAAAATTTGTATGGAAAAATAAGATAGCTGATATGGCCAAAACACTTCTGACAAAGGGAAACAAAGCTGCTGCCTACCATAACTAATTTCAAACCTTACTATAAAGGCAGAATAATCATCAGTTTTAATTCACTCAAGGGTACAACAGCAGATAAATATGAAATAGATTCACATATGTAAGGTAAATTTAATTTTTACTTTTGACAAATAGGCAAGGATTAAAGAAAATGAAAAATACTGAAGATAGGCTAAGAAGATTTAAGATATGCATAATAGGAATCTCAGAAGTCCCCTAAAACAATGAACCACAGCAAAAACTAAAAATTATCATTTATAAATATTTTCCTAAAATATATAAGTATATACAAATATATACACTTATGTGTATACCTATTGGAAAGAATATACCACATACCTGAGAATATTGGCCCAGAATGCCCAATACCAAGAGATATTCTTGTAAATAACCATGAAAAGAAATGGAGTTTAAAGTGTTAGAAAGAAAAATCCTTTGAACATCTAGGACATAAGAGAAGGTAACTTATAAAGAAAAAAACAGATATTTAGACTTGTCAATGGCAACACCCTATGTCAGAAGAAATGGAACTAACACATTTAAGAGACTCAAGGGAAGAAAATTTGAGTCAAGGATTTTAAGCAAAAACTATTTTTAAGTGCAAAGGGATAAAAGAATTATTAAAGGGATGTAAATTAGGAACTATTTTCCCAATGATCTCTTCCTAAGGACTCTACTAGATAATAAGCTTCAGACAACCAAAATGATAGAGGTACACAGAATTAATAGTAGGTCATGAATATCAAATACATAGTTACTTATGAAACTAACATTGAATGAAAATCAATGGGGAGAAAGTATAGTATATAATAGTCATATATTTTTATAAAGTAGAAATCATGAGCTATTAAGAAATGCTATTAAGAAATCAGCAGAGTGTATATTAAAAAGTGTAACTATTTCAGGAAACATAAGAGTGTTAGCAATCTTGATATTGAAATTTCAATTTTTTTTTTTTGGATTGTATGATATATTAGTTTACTAGAGCTGCCATAACAGAGTACCACAAACTAGGTGGTTTAAATGACAGAAATTTATGGTCTCACATTTCTGGAGACTAGAAGTCTGAAATCAAAGTGACAGCATGGCATGGTAGTTTCTTCTGAGGGCTAAGAAGGATATTCTATTCCATGCCTCTGTCCTAACCTCTGGCAGCCTCAAGCAATCCTTGGCTTGTAGGTAGGGGTCTCCCTGTGGCTTCAAATCATCTGTCCTATATGTGAGGTGATTTCTTTGTCTAAATTTCACTTTTTTTTTTTAAGGACACAGTCATACTGGATTAGGGCCCACCCAAATGACCTCATCTTAGCTTGTTCATCTACAAAGACCTATTTCCAAGTAAAGTCAAATTCACAGGTACTGAAAGTTAAGACCAGCATCTTTTGGGAGACACAAATTAACTTATAACATAGAAGAAAACGAATGAATAATCATGGGAAATTTTAATTCTATTATATTTTTAACTTAGAAAACGAAAATTCTAAGTGTGGAAAAAAGGAGATAAATCTACAATATAGGAGTTAAGTAAAATTTATTGCCCCAAATCTACATCAATTTAAACTCAACTGAGTGTGTATGTGCACACACACATGTGTACGTGCTCGTGCATACATATGTATGAAGAAACTCTTTTTTTTTTTCAGTGAAATGGCCTAGAAATAATAAGTATACATAGTCCAAGTATAGAGTATATTTAGTATATTACATTTACCTCTTAAAGCATATGTACATCTGCAAATGAGCCTATTATAAAACAAAATTTTAAAGTGAACGTTGTGGTTCATGTGAGTTCAGAAGACTTTCTAATAGTTCCCATTTGTCTTTATTTTTCACGCTCATTTAATCGGGCTCCTTAGCTTTGTAGTACTTTTCTCATTTAGCACTTATATTAGTCTGTTTAAATACCTTAATTCAGCAAAGTATGAAAAATATTTTAATGAGTGCATAGATCAGTATCAGGGACAGCACAGAAAACTTTTAGGGATTGAAGCATATATTATACTGGGCTATGGTAGAAAATTCATAAGTTTGAATCTAGTGTTGGCATTATCACTACTTAAAAGTCCTCCTTCCCTGAATGCTTTCTGAACAATAACAAAAAATATGGGAAAAGGAATAACAATTTAACTTTCAAAAAGTAAATATTCCTTAGAGTGGATTTGCAAAATATGCACAGATTTTTTTCACAGAGTAACACAAAAGTAATGGATGTAAACTTTGAACCCTGGTGAGTAGTATAAACCCAAGCAGCTTCAAGAAAATGTCTGACTTTGGTTGCAATGGTACACATACTTTGATAATAAATTATTTGTTACTTGGAACAGTTAACACCACACTTAACCACTAATATGTAGAAAAAATTACAAATAACAAAATAGGAATACATTTTAATCAGTGGCCATGAGGAATGAAAATAGTGTAGGAATAGACGTGGCTCTTTATTGTAATGATGAACGTGAAAAGTTATTTTACATATTAAAGAAGTAAGAATAGCAAAAGTTACTTGCCAAACAGAGTTGACCCATCCCAGTATGCTTCAATAAAGGATCTGTATGAAGACTCTTTGAGAAAGATACTGAAGAAGGAAATAGTCTTTTAATATTAACTAATGCTAATATTATGAATAGTTTGGATTGTTGTATAAAGATATAGAACCTTTAGTTACTGATTACTATAGTCTTTTCTCATGTTTAAATTCTCATTGCAATTCCTTTGTACTTTTCTTTTTGTACATATAATATTTTCCCTTGAAGATATTTACGCATTACTTTTATGATTATGTTAATATCTAACATATATGGAATACTCCTTGTATTAAGCCTTCTTTTAAATGATCTCTATATATTCTTAAGTAGTCTCCAAAACAATCCTCTAATTGGGAACTATTTTATTCACATTTTAAATTGAGGATAGTGAGGAATAGAAAATATAAGTAACTTGCTCACAGAAACTCAGGCAGTGTGATGTGATTTTTTTTAGAGCAGAACTGGAGTTTCACTAATCTTTGTACACCTTGTATTACCTAGAGCACTTTCTGGTCCCGAGTTTATACTTCAAGATCATGACCCAGAAAATGTGCTGAGTGAGATGATTCTTGATGAATAAGTTAATATTTTTTTAATTTTGGGGGTGGCATTGGTTAATAAAATTATATAGGTTTCAAGTGTGAAATTCTGTAACATTTCATTTTATATTGCATTGCGTGTTCACCACCCAAAGTCAAATCACCTTCCATCACCATATATTCGACCCCCTTTACACTTTCTTAACCACTAATATGTAGCCCCTTTCCCTCCGATAATCACTAAACTATTGTCTGTGTCTATGAGATTTTGTTTGTTTGTCTTGATCGTTTGTTGCTTTCAACTTTATATCCCACATATGAGTGAAATATATAGTTCTTGGCTTTTTCAGTCTGACTTATTTTGCCTAACATAATATTCTCAAAATCCATCCATGTTGTGGCAAATGGCAGTATTTCATCTTTTCTTATGGCTGAGTGGTATTTCATTGTGTATATGTACCACATTTTCTTTATCCAATCAGCTATCGAAGGACTCTTTGGTTATTTTCATGTCTTGGCCACTGTGGATGGCACAACAAACATAGGAGTACGAATAAATGTTTTCAAATTTTTCAGGTAGATACCCAGAAGAGGGATTGCTGGATCATATGGTAATTCTATTCTTAATTTTTTGAGGAAACTCCATACTGTTTTCCATAGTCGTTTTAAAAATTTACATTCCCACCAACAGTGTTCCAACATTTGGTATTTCTTGTCCTGTTGAGAACAGCCATTCTCAAGGTGTAAGGTGGTATCTCATGGTGGTTTTGATGTGCATTTTCCTAATAGCTGGCAAAGTTGAGCATCTTTTTAAATATCTACTGGCCATTCGTTTATCTTGAGAGAAGAATCTGTTCAGGTCCTCTGCTCCATTTTTAAATGGATTTTTTTTTCTGTTGTTGAATTGCATGAGTTCTTTATGTATTTTATTAGCTCCTTACTGAAGGCATTGTTTGCAAATATCTTCTCTCATTTGGTTTGTTGCTTCTTTGTTTTGCTGATTCTTTTTTCTTTTCTTTTCTTTTCTTATTTTTCTTTTTTTTTCTTTTTTCTTTTCTTTTTTTTCTTTTCTTTTTTTTTCTTTTTGCAGTGCAGAAGCTTTTAGTTTGATATAATTCCATTCATTTATTTTTTGCTTTAATTTCCCTTGACCTTCAGATAAAATTCATAAAATCCTCTTTATGACCAGGTCCATAAGTTTAACACCTATATTTTCTTCTTTGCATTTTATTGTGTCAATTCTTATATTTAGGTCTTTGATCCATTTTGAGTTTTTTTGTGTGTGTGTCTGGTGACAAATAACAATCTAGATTCATTCTTTTGCATGTGGCTTTCCAATTTTCCCAATACCATTTACTGAAAAGGCTTTTGTTTTTCCATATATGTTTTTGGCTCCTTTGTTGAAAATTATTTGCCCTTATATATGTGGGTTTATTTCTGAGTTTTCAATTCTGTTCTATTACTCTGTGTGTCTGTTTTTCTGCTAATGCTATGTTATTTTGATTATTATCATTTTGTAATATAATGTGAAGTCAGGGAGTGTGATACCTCTGGCTTTGTTCCTTTATCTCAGGATTGCTTTGGCTATTCAGGGTCTTTTGTGGTCCCATACAAATCCGATGATTTTTTTGTGCTATTTCTTTAAAAAATGCCATTGGAATTTTGATAAGGATTGCATTGTCTGTATATTGCTTTAGGTAATATGACCATTTTAATTATGTTGATTTTTCCAATCCATGAACACAAAATATCTCCATTTTTTCAAGTCTTCTTCAATTTATTTTAATAATGTCTTATGTTTTTCAGTGTATAGGTTTTTCACATCCTCTATTAAGTTTATTCCTAGGTATTTTATTCTTTTTGTTGCAGTTGCAAAAGGAATTATTTTTTATATTTCTTCTTCTAAAATGTCATTGATAGTATATAGGAACACAATGAATTTTTGTGCATTGATTTTATATCCTACAAATTTACTGTATTTGTTTCTTGTTTGTAATAATTTTTGGGTGGAGTCTTTAGGATTTTCTATATAAAGAATTATATTGTCTGAAAAAAAGTGACTTTACTTCTTCATTCCCAATTTAGATGCCTTTTATTTCTTTCTCTTGCCTGGTTGCTCTGGCTAGAACTTCCAGCACTATGTTGAATAACAATGGAGAGAATAGGCATCCTTGTCTTGTTCCTAATCTTAGAGGGAAAACTTTCAGTTTTTACCATTGAGTATGATATTAGCTGAGGGTTTGTCAAAATGAATTTTCTTATGTTGAGGTACTTTTATTTTATACCCATTTTATTGAGTGTTTTGATCATAAATGGATGTTGTATCCTGTCAAATGCTTTTTCTGCATCCATTGATATGATCATATGATTTTTTATTTTTTATTTTGTTTATTTTTATTCTTTATTTTGTATATCACATTGATTGATTTGTGTATGTTTAACCAACCAGTATCTCTGATGAATACAGATGCCAAAATCCTAAACAAAATACTAACAAATCGAATACAAGAAGACATTAAAAAGGTAATACATCACGATCAAGTGTGGTTCATTTCAGGGGCTCTACATTAAAATTGAAATGATTATGGTTATTGTATACTGTGTAGGGGGCTTAGACCTGGGGAGACTCCTAAAGCATTGGAATTAATTCAGTAACATTATCATGAGACCTTTGCTCTTGCATTGTTCAATTCCTAAGCCAAGAGTAGTTTATTATAAGATTCAGTCAGCAGTGTTTGGACTGCTATAAATGCCTTGGCCAGGATTAATTTGGGTGATGAAAAGAACAAATGATAATCTAAATCATAAGAAACACATTGATTTTAACACTATGCTAAAATGAATCTGGATAATTACAGTGGGTAAAAAGCTAAAACTAATTGCTGTTGATCAGATTGCCTACTTTTACTACTAGGACTAATTAGCATGGTGATCAATATTAATACTGGCTTTATCATTTAGAATAACTTACTTCTGGTTTTAGGGCTAATTAGGGCTAATATATTTGGAGCAGTTACTAATTATTAGTGTCCAATAAATTTCTGATCATTCTTAGGACCATTGTAAAACAATAAAGCCATTACTTGAGCAGAGAAAAAAATAAAGAACTTTTCTGGGTAACAAGGTTCAAATAACAATCATAATCATATTATGTCTAAATGCTTTGAGGGGAATTTGAAAATAATGACACTGATTTATCAGAGACATGCCTATATATACTCTAGCCTATCATGCAATGAATACAATAATTATATTATCATCCTAACAACAGAGTAAATATATAATTTTATATGCATTTAAGAGAAAATGTTAATTAACTATAAATATCTGATAATAGTATCTTGATTAATTTATAATATAATTAAGAAACAGTTAATCTAATGTGATAATTTCCAATCATTTCAAGTATTCTCAAATAAAAATTAAATAACCTAAGGTATTTTAAAGGCAGTTTGGAGAATTACTGGGTTTTTTTTTCTGAGTAGTCAAACATACACATTTATTGTTCATATTCAAAAAGGTAAATTGGTATGTCTGAGCTTACAAGTTATAAAACAGAAAACAGTAAAATAGAATAAATTTATTTTTGAGGCTATGATCAAGTCTTAATACTGAATCACATCTTTTTATAGGTAGAACAGCATAGGAATTATTGAAGGAACCCAGAACTCATAGCCATTCTAGTAACACTCATGAAACTGTAGCAATTTATGATAATGATTTTATCCAGATTAAATACTGGACTATAGGAATTGAAACGGTACTAAGTAGTGATTTCCCCAATACCACCTAGAAATATGAAGAAAAGACAGAGTAAATATTCTTCAAACATAAAGGATAAGAGAAAAGGCAAGAAATGGCGAGGGTGTGTTTCAGAAATTAAGAAAAGCTCAAAGCACTGGTTTAAGGGCAATGACAAGTTATAATGAATAATTATAACAAGTTTAATTCCATGTGTATAAAAGTTTATTTTACATAATAACTGTATTGGTGTTGGGGAGATTTTTCTAAACATGTTTTTAGCATATAACCTATGATGTTCAAACTATAGTTTATCCAATTTTAACTGTATATTTTAATAGACATCTTTGCCTTAATGGGGTAATAAAATAGCATCCCATTTGTTGATTTTAGTCTTAACTTACTAAGTGACATCCTAGCATATTAAAAGAGTTAACGTTGATTCTTTCTTCTGAAATATGTCTAAAGCTCCTTAAATCGGGGGCAATAGTGAGAGCAAAATAGATACATAGGGAAAAATTGTTTTAAATTGTTCTTGCTCTTTATCTCACCCAAGAACTCTGTAAATACTTTCAGATTTCTTATGTCCTTTTGGTTTTACCCTTCTCCCAAATTCTGACTAAAACTTGCCTTCCAGGATGAATGTGATATTGGTGCTTTAAGGCAATGTCTATACAAAGATACACTGGGGACACTGTAGAAAGATTTAGGTATTCTGTTGGAATCCTTCCAAATGGGCTAAAATGACCACTATGTGTTTATGTATTAAATGTCAATAGTCAAGTCCTTGTTTTCTTCTGAGAAATATTTGCATTTTATATTACATTATGCCTGCTGAATGAAAAATTTAGTCCTTTATAAAATGAAACTTAAAAATCATTGCTCAGACCACTCTGGGACTTGCTTCTTGTTACACATAAAATCAGACCAAATGCATCTCTTGATTTGTGCACTTGTTTCTTCTATCTGAAAAGTCAGCATAGAAAACCCTTGCTTCTTTCATAAATTATGGGAAAGGGCTAAGCTATAGTTATCTTCTACTATATTTCATCAAAGACTTTTTAAGACAAACTACTTCTTACTTAAGAGATAGTGAAGAGAGCATTGCGAATTGGCACCTCAACAATGGAGGAATTTTACTTCATGAATGTAATACGTGATACAACCTGGTAATCTAAATATTTTTAATTAAGAATTTGGCTATCCTAGAAAAGACACAGCTGATTAACCTACTTCATAGGACAGTGTGGTCACAGACACCAAAACTTTATATCCAACTTTTATAACAAATACAATTGTTTATTCTCCATTGTTATTATTGGAAGGATTGTATTGAGGCTTTGATGAATTTTTCACATTTAATTCTCTGAGATGGCTCACATAATGGTTATCTCTGCTTCACTGTACTGTAGTTTTGGTTTTGGTTTTCCTTTAGGATAAATAGCTTTACTGAAGAAGGTATTGAAAGTTTACTCAATTGAAAAGATAAAGACAGATGAAAGAAATATTTTATTCAATTTCTGAGTAGCTTATGGAGCCCATGTTATGGAAGGTTATGAATGATGTTTTATTTCTCCATGAGCTCTTACTATTCCACCTTCAAACAATTTTTGTGCTTTCTCACATTCCGGAATCCTTACAATAAACCATTACCATCTGAGATAACATAAGCTCCTCTCTCCCTCTCTCCTTCTCCCTCTTACCCTGGTGCCATCCAAACAAATTAAATACAATGATATAATACTTCCCTAATATTTACTTTTTCCAACTTCCAAATTCATGAACCCGAACATTCTATATATTCATGAATCTGGGTCATGTGATTTGAGGCTGCAGGGTGCAGTGTATGTTTCCTTAGACATGTCAATGTCACTGAATATCCTACATCTTTCTGAGACATTTATTTCTTAGAATCACAAAAACTTAGATAACTTGAGCCAGAACCCTCTCATCACAACCTTAATATGGTCTTCTAGCTTCTGTTTAAATGTGTTTATGCATTAAATGTCTCCAAAGGTGGGAAATTTCTCTTTTAAGAGGTAGCTCGTTAAGAATTATTTTCCTTTATTAGTTCTGGGCACTTTAAAAACAAACAAACAAAAAATCCTCTTCCTCTTTAGATTGGAAACCCTCAAATATTTAGAAACTATTGTTAGATTATCAAGTATTTTCTCCAAAGCAAATTTCTCCAGTCCTTTTTTACTATTTTTATTTGACAGAATGTATATATCCATTGATTTAGAAGTTTTTTGTCTGTTAATATTTCTATTAAATGTGCTATTTGATTTAATCTCTTCTTTAACGGGAGAAAAAAGCCAGCACTTACTTACTGAGTTCCAATGATGTGTCAAGCACTGTTTTTAGTGCTTTATGTATGTCATTTCACTAACTTCTTTTTTAATAAGAGAAACAGTATGGTTTACTGAGCTACATCTTACATTCAGTAAAACATAAATCTTAAATCTGCAGTTTGATGAAGTTTTACATCCTTGTAATTATTACTCAGATCCAAATATAGGATATTTCTAGGCTTCTTGAAAGTTTCCCTAATGCTCCTTCCCAATTGAAACCCACTTCTCCCAAAAGTAACCTTGCTCTGATCCCTGTGTTCATAGTAAGTTTTCCCTGTTTTTCAACTTGATAAAAAAGAATTATATAATAAGGACCCTTTACTGTCTGTGGGTTTGTTGTTGTTGTTATACTACATTATTTTTCTAAGGTTCATCTACATTTCATTTTTATAATAATCCTTAATGTAGAAATTTTTACCCTCATTTATAAATGAAGGTACTGATACACAGACTAACAGAGGAGTCATTTGTCCAAACCTGGCCAGAACTTGATCTTTGATCTATCAAGAGCTAAAATTCAAGATCTTTTCACTAGACCACCATGCTTAATAGTTTTTTTTGGTATTTTTTTTTATCTCCATATTTCTCCTTTTAAAGTCTGAAGCATTGTTTTACTTATTCTATGATCTCTCCTCTCTTACAAATCCAAAAAATGCTGATTTTTCAGCTGTTCAACTTTTTACTTGTATTTAGGATGATGTGGCAACTTCCAAGCTTCTTACATACAGAACCAGAAACTGAAAGTCAGTTTTTAAAAATCATAGAGATCAATATGTTTTAGCCCCTTCAGATCTCACTAGTGTCCCATGCTGTCACCCATTACAAATGAGTAAATCTCATCCCAATTTTAGCTTCCGATCCAAAATTCACCTACTAGGATTTCCACTGAATATCTGTTGACTCTTTTCTCAGATCTCCTGTTCTCAAGTCCAGTACAGACTTTAATATCACCAAGGTTATGCAGCTATTAGTGATTGTCCCCAGATGCTTGTAATCTGTGACTCAGGGGGATAGCTTGTCACTTAGGTTCATTGCAAATGTTGTCCATGACTTGTTAGTCTTAACATTTTTACATGTTACTGCCACCATATCCCTAGAATCCTTCAAAAAAATCCACTTTTGAGAGTGAAAGATGTAGTATTAGTAATTATTATATGATTAATTACCTACAAAATACGTAAGAGCTGCTCTAGTCAAACTGAAATGTATGGTCAATGTACCGATAGTGTAAGGATAAATAAATAATCTTTAGCTTGGCACACAATATCCTTAAAGATTTGGTCCCTACTTACTTCTTCATTAAATTGTGTTCATTCACTGATTTATCATATATACTCTATTTATTAGAATAATCTAAATGCAGTTTCCCAAGTAAACAATTTTTCCCCCTGAATTACACCAATTAGAATAATAAAGATATTTTATTATAGGTCATTATCACTGAGAGATCACAAACAAACCATAAAATGCTTAGGAAGGCTTTCTGTCTCTTTTTCCAAATTTTAATGTTAATCCTGAAACTGAGTCTTAAGTATTGTTGAAAGGCGGGAGTTATTATAATATTAATTTATTGTCAACTGCTTTCGGTAAGACTTAAGACCTCAGACCTAAGCCTCTCCATATAATATGTAACAGTGTATATATATTCCTAGGCCAAAAGCTGAGCTTATGTGAGTTAATGGTTTCAGCAATAGAAAGAAGCTTGTTTCATATATACTTAACCAACTGGTAAATTGCTAAATTTGCTACTCATCATATTCAGGTGTTTAATAGTGGAGGCTTATTTTTTAGAAGACTCAATGAAAAGTAGAAAGCAATAGTGTCCATCACTCGTATTGTCTAATTTTCCACCATGGATCCAAAATCAAGATTTTCCTATACTGTAGAAGACTCCACTTGACAAATATTTTTACAGAAAACATGGAATCGCTGAAATTTAGAAGCTCAGAGAAGAAACTCCGTAGACATAACTCATGCTCAGAACTCTAAGGAAGAAATTTCACCTTCTCTGCCCAAGCTAACTTTGAAAGGGCATGCTGGGGTTAACTCTGTGGGTTCTGAAAGATCCTGAAGGTAACTACTTCCACTGAAGCATTTCTAACAAGAGCAAAAGATCACAGAAGAGGTCTTTCCTCCTCCTGCCTCTCGATCTCCCTCTAGTACTATTATTGACTGATTTTATCAGATGCCATTTGGCAAGGAAGACTAAGAAATGCATTCTGCAAAGTCCCAGTCCAGACATCATAAAGCAGAGTCTAGAAATGTAAGTTTGGATTTAAGACAATGGAAAATAACTGATATGCCCAATTTGGATGTAATTTGGATTTCTGAACGAAGTTTAGATGCAAGGGAAGGATATAAAAAGAAAAAAAGAATTCTCATTTTTCAAATATCTACTGAGAACCAGACATCATATTAAGCTCTTTAAAATATTAATAATTATAGGCAAATCCATAGGGACAGAGAGATTTGTTGCTGCCAGGAGCTGGGGGAGGGAAAAATGGCACATGACTGTTAATGGGTAAAGTGTTTCTTTTGGGGGTGGTGAAAATGTTCTAGAATGTAATAGTGGTAATGATAGCATAACAATGTGAATTTACAACACTGTGCATATACTAAAAAACACTGAAAAAAATTAATCATTCAACAAGTATTCACATGGGCATATAATAGATATTGGGCACATTATCCAGCCACTGCAAAAAATCCTTCAAATGCAATGGTGGAAAGATAGACATTATCTTTTCTTTCATAGAATATAGAGTTAAAATGGGTAAATATGTGATTATAACTGTCTAAACCGAATATATAACTGTCTAAACCGAATCACTTAACAACCTTGAAAGATAGTCAGATAAAGAAACTAAGGATAAAGAAGTGATTTAATTTTTCCAGAATCATAGATATCAAGTGGCACAGACAGGATCTGAATCTGGAAATGTAGGACTCTGAGCTTCACGTCCTTTTTCAGGCACCTCTTTTCTTACTGGGTGAGAGAAGTGTGAAACGACAGCTTGATCTGTTGCTACTGCTGAGTTCTGCAGGCTTACACAGCAAAAAAGTAAAAAAAAAAAATTATTAGTTTGGCTTTTGTTCTTTAGCTCCCTCCCAAATGGGAAACAAATATCTTCCATGTATATCCTTATCAAGAGAAAATTAATTTCCACTAGTTTTATCAAATTTCTTATAGTCTACATCTGTGTAGTTACATTAGAGCCCTTTTTCTCCACTTGGAGTTAGCTAGACACTTATTCTGTTTATCAGTGGGTTTAGAAAAAGTCTTTTATTTCATCCTGTAGTATGATTCCCTGAAAGAGCATGATGCCAGATTTTCACCTGCAATAAGAAGTATTGTTAAAAGCTATGAAAATTCTCTTGTTTGCCACATCCATGAAGTTGACAGGTGATATTTTTTGTTTGTGTGTTTGGTTTTGTTAGTTTAAAAATGCTGTTAGCTATTTCTCATAGCTACCTAGTAACTGGGAGGTGTAAGAACTGAGTTACTGGGAAGAGAGAGGAAGCAGAGTTCACTAGACCTGAAAAGAATCTTTAGTGACTTGAACCATTTGATTTACTCATAAAGAAACTGACACTGGAAGTTAAGTGACTTATCTCAGTCTCCCATTATAAACTTGTGAAGAAAGAAAAATCTATGAAGTCTTGAGATATGAATATGCAGGTATAAGCCCTTGCCATGAGGTCAAATAAGTTAAACAGGTCTATTTCTTCACAACATAAAAAGAATAGTTGAATGAACTGGTGTGAAAAGTTTAACAGCAATAAAGATATGGTTTAGAAATTCCTCGAGACCTAGGAGGTAATGCCTAGTGATCTCACCATTTGAAGAGTATGATTTGAAACAGAGAATTTGGATTGAGAAGAGAAATTCAAGGTTAATAATTTAAAATAGAAAACTCAAGTAGGTGAGAATGCAAGATGAGACTATTTTGACAGAGGATCTTTGGGTAATGCCAAAGGGAGTCAAAGGGAAGTCGTACCAGTATTTTGGAATGGAACTCTGACACTTGTGAGTGCACAAGAGGCTGAGAGTGTTGTGGAGAGATGAATGTGGTCAGAATAGAACCTTTTGATAGGTTTCTGTATGTCTTGAAGTGAGATATTCACAAAAAGAGAAAGGGTGAAAGTTTTTAGCTCTATATGTAGCTCCAGGCAGTTATATTGACAGCTCAGTGTTATACTGACCAGTGGAATAAAGTTGCTTGATATTTCCTTTTTTCATTTCCCAGGTAGTCTCTGAGTGGACATGGAATAAAATTTAACTACTCATATACTAACAGCTGGCATGAGCAAACAAAGACTAAGCGTATGCCATAAGTAAATTCTGATAGACTGAAAACAAATGAGAGAAAGAAATAGAAGCCTTTGTGAGCCCTCTAATATTCTGAGATAGGGTGATGATTTCCACAAGGGGATCCCATCGGTTTATAGAGGTTCTGAATTAAACCATACTTAAAGAGTATCTTTTCTGACTCTTGTTTTCAAGAAAGAGAGAGCTAGGTTTCAATCCTGGATCCTACCTTAAACTAGAATGACTTTAAAGAAGTTACCTAAATTTTCTGAGTCTGATGTTTTTTATCTTTACAACAGAAATATTTGATAAGGTTTTCAAAGTTTTCCTATGATGTTTATTGAGTTATCTAAGATGAAATTTCTAGAATAATGGCTGGGATACAACAGAGAAAGTACAATAAATGTTGAGAGAATATTTCTGGAGAACTGAACAAGTCCACAAATCAGAAAGCTACTATGAGGAAGAGAAAAGTTGGCTGATACCTGAGAGATGGAGAAGGGTTAACTAGGTGAAGGCATTGGGAGAGAAAATCTTGTTCTGAGGCCTCAAGGTAGGAAAAAACATAGGAACATTTGAGAAATCACATGAGAGACAACTGGGTTAAAATACAGAAAAGAGAGGGACATAGAAGATAAATACAATATTGGACATGAAGAAAGAAGCCAGATGATTTAAAGCATGTAGGTTCTAGCAAAGATTTGTTCCTTATATTAATTATTGAAGGGCTTTACATAAGAAAGACATTGTAGAAATTGCATTTTTAAATACTAACTCTGACTATTCCTAAACAATATAGTGGAAGGAGATAAAAGTTGTTTCTGGAAGAATGCAGTTGTCTAGTAAAGAGATGTGGTAGCTTAAATTAGGGGATAATAAAAATGGAAAGAAGTAGATGGATTCAAGTTATGAAGCAGGTTTATTTGTTTAAATTTGTTAGTGGACTGGATATGGAGGACAAGAGAAGATAAGTGACAGCTATGCATTGATTGAGGTCAGAAGAAGAGGGAGAGAAAATGTAACCATAAGTGAGAAAGTACCACTATAGGTTGAAATTATGCTCTGACTTCCACATGTTCTAGTTCTTCCAAGAAATCCTTACTGAGCAGGTGTAAGGTAACAGAGAGTATATGTAAACAAGAGGGGCTTGGCCCTAGTACACTGTCTTTTTGTGTTTTCATCTGCTGCATGGAGACATCATATGTGTGGATATTTAGATGGTGTAGAACATTTTCTGAGTATATAGATGCAGTTTGTGATAGCCAGTCTCCATAATTTCTTCCAAAGGTCCTCACCTCCATGTATTACACCCTTGTATAGTCTCTCCCATACTGAATGAGGGCTGGAACCCATGTGACCAATAGAATATGGTGGCAGTGATGTGCTTATTTGACTAATATCCAGTAAACATATAGTATGTTCCAGGTATTCTTCAAAGCAATGAGGAGACAATATTGAAATATTCAGTGAGTCGGTAAAGATGGAAAAAAGGTAACATTTTATACTGTATCATGTGATAATTTTAAGGAAGGTATATTTGCTGAGAAAAATTTTATGATTCCATGTGATCTTTAATATGAACAATATTTGTTATTATTCTTGACCTAGTATAATTCATTGTACCTAGTAGGTATTCTAAATGTTTGTTGTATCGGATTAATTTGTCCATATTGATCAATTAATCAGAAAGAGAATAAATAAAAAGTTCTATTCTTCACTGAGCATTGGGCTTTGCATACTATACTTCATTTACTTAACTGCCAATCCAATAAAGCTATAACTAGACTTTGTAGATGTCTATGACTTCACACCTATATAGAATAAATGGAAACAGGCCTGTACCTCTGATACTAGCTTGATGACAACTCCTTCTTAGAACAAGAATTATTTGGAACTAGTCAAGTACTTGCTCATATTTGAACATAGATCATCTCTATCAAGTATTATAATGTTTATTACCAAGGACTGTTATTTGTTGACCTTTTCTAAAAAGGAAAAGAATGATAATGGCAATTAGCATCAAGTAGGGGAATCAATAACAATATTATACTCACACACACATGCACACATACACACAGGCACACACACAGGGTTTTAAAATTCTCACTAAAGGATTGCATTAATAATCCTTAAATTTTCTACATAGGTAAATTTGAGAAAGCTAAACTAGTTTCCTTAGATATATATTAAAATTAAGAGCTGAAGAAAATATGCTAGATCTGATTTAACCAATTAGTTTTACCTAGGGAAATTAACACGTTTTTGTACTGCTAGTATAAAAGTATGCTCCATAGGATAAATTATAAAATGAGTTAGAAACCTACAGCAGTAATGACTTGCAAAATTTTAAGTGGCTAGAAAAATGATGGAAGCAAAAATGAATCTATCCTATTTTTAATCAGTTAATAATGACCTGCATAAAGAAGTGGAAAGAAATTTTTCAATCACAGGACATACAAAATTAGAACTAGTACCAGAACCAAGGACAGAGATATCATATTAAAGAAAAAAGAAAGATAAGACTTATGGGGCAAAAAAATAACAAGATGAAATGATTTTGAAAAGTTTAAACTAATGTATAAGAAATGATTTAGAATATAAATCTATTCAGTTGGAGAGAACTGGGAAGTAGCAAGCAAGAAAAAAAAGATTAGGCATCAAAATGGACAGTAAATTGAATGAGAAGACCAAAATGACATTAGCAAATAACAAAAGTATCACTGGCTTACATATGGAATAATGATTCATTATGAAATCATAGGTGTAACCCCTTCCTGTATGTGCTGATAACGATGCCACACATATGCTGCACTTTCTGTAGGATGTGTGCAAATTGTCAAGGAGAAACTAGGAAAAAAATTAGTCAAAACATAACTTTTAAAGTCATTTTAAGTTTCGGGCACAAAAATAGCAGAATATCATTACTCATGATAGTCTCAAGAACATCTCAAACATTAAGAAAAAATGTAACTTACCAATAAAATGCAGTAGAGCAAGGCTTCTCTAGAGTTTATGTGCAAAAAGAAAATGCCACTCAGATGCAGAGTGTAGCCACATTCCCTCCCTCACTCGCTAAGGATGCACTCCCTAAGTAAGTCATGATTCTAATTCATGACTCAGAGAAGTGACAAATTATACATTACAATATGTCATGCATCTTTGGGGTCATATACAAATGGTCTTAACTAGTGGATCTTCAAATTTACATTAAAAACTTTTGTTGTACTTATTAAAATGCAAATTTATAGGCTCAGGGCTTCTGTATTTTAAAAGCACCCAAGACAATTTGTATACAAGTAGCCTTTATCCTCCACAAGAGGTTAATATATTAAGTGTGTAATTCTAAGGGAATATGTTTATCCAAGATAACAAATAGAAAGACACAGTGCCTCCAAGGATAACAGATTGGCAATTAAATTACATATGAGTTGAAAATAAAAATAATGTGTTATATAATCAAAGCATCCATGAAAGTTTTGGTGTAAATATAAAACAAGAAAAGGGACAAACTAATGGTCTCAAATTTTCTTTTATGTCAGGATTTTCATAATGGTAGAGATTATCCTTGAAAGACAGTTCAACTTTGTTTTAACCTTTTAACTGAAAAGCAAAAATGCTTCATAATGTAATTTAGGAAATCTTTAGCTAAAGAACAAGTAATAATTATAGTTCTATAAATTGACTGGTAGGATTTCATCAATTACAAAACCAAACAGCTTGACTTCTCATTATTATTATGTCACAGTGCATAACCAAATACAGTTTTCATTGTATTGACTATTAATGTTTAAAAAAATGTGTCAAGTAGGTGCTTAGATAAATACTATGTTTTGGGTCTCTTCCAGTGGAACTGTTTCTGTTGTAAAAGAATATGAGATTAACTAGCATTGCCTCCCCCATTCCCTGCCTTGTTTCTCAATAGTAGACACAAATTTACTCTAACTTTGAGACTCAGTGGTAAATAAACAAGCCATTAATTACACTGAAGAAGAGTATAATAATGTGTAACCTCAATGATTCTGCAGCATATGTAATTAAATTTACAGTTACAATTGAGAAAAAGAAACCAACTGAAGTGGCAAAAAAGCCAAATAATTAAAATAAAATAAAATGAGGCTCATGTTATCTGATATAAGATTGAGAAGTCTCACATCTCAAGGTATGTGATTTAATTGAAAGCAATGTATCCATTAAAATAATCTCACTTTGTTTATACCTGTTTTAGGAAATGCTTTGACTCCAACACTGTCTTACTGTTGTTCTCTTTCACCTTTTAGAAATGATCCTGCATGAGGATATCCATTAGGTTTGTTTGTCCAAATACAATACCAGCTGAATTCAAACCTACTAATTCAACTTACTTTAAGGTTGCTCTGTGAGTGAGAGTTTTCTCACTGCTCATCCTCGAGAAGGTAGACTGAGTACCAGCCAAATGGCCAGAATCAGAAGCAGGATTCCAAGGCATTCATGCTCACAGAAACCATGCCGCTTCAATGATCTGGCGTAGAAGGAGATGGAGGTGCAAATCCAAGTCAGTAGGGAGAGTAAAAGTTTCAAACACAAGCAAAAATATACAAAGGACAAAGGCAGATCAGAGTTGTAAGAAAGTAAAAATGTTGAGCATCTTTCATTAATAGAGTAACTTTATCATTTTACTTTATCACTTCTTAGGAATTATGGGGTATCATTTAGAGGTTGAAAAGCAAACCAAATTTTCTGAATCTAGTTTAAAGCCAACTTGTTAGATATAGTACTCTTCCAGGGTTGGGAAGAGGCCTGATCATAAGATGACTAATTATTCCTGTCTACTCTGTAGAAATGAGAATCTATATCACTTCACTGCTTTTCCATAACATCCGTGTTTAACCTGGTGTATCATCTTCAGTGACTAATTTATTATTTTTTAATTTTTTTATGTTGAACTACCAGGATATCCTTGCCAACTCAGTTTAGGGTTAAAATATTTAATGAGAATTAAATGGTAAATCTGCTCTGAGAACCCTGAGTCTTTGAGGGGCTTAATGGAAGAAGGATGGGTAGGAAAGTCAGAATCGAGTGAGCTGCTCTTGCTTGAAAGGCTCATTTTTAAAACCACACCTTTTTATTTTCCATGTTTTCTGATTCTTATTTTAAAGTATTATACAAAATAAAAGGTAAATAATAAAGCACAAAAAAAGCTAAGATTAATCTTTGCCTGGGAAAAAGGTCAAATTGAAAAAAAAAAAAGACAGCTATGGTCAAGCATATAAATTGATTCAAATATCAAACAACCTTAAAGAATCAAATAAGGCCTTTTATCTGAATAATTAGAATTTCTTGAAGCAATAATAAATGTCCTATAACAGAAACTCAGAAACCTCATAACAGAATAATTTTAAGTAGGCAACAATGCCGATAAAGCTTGTCAACCTTAAGATTGCAGATCAAAACCCAGAGGCAGAGAGATGGATCTTTTCCATGAATTTTAGGAAACCATTAAACATCATAGAAAAAGCACTGTCCTCTTGAGTTCTGGACTGCTTCTTAGTTGTCTAAGCTCAGGTAAGTACCTGAGTTTTTTTTTTTTCTTTCTATAAAGTAGAAATAATAAGAACCACCTACCATACTTTTAGACTAATGTTGTGAAAGTACAAGAAAAAATAAGGTATACAAAAATGTTACAAAACCAAAAAGGGTTAAACAAGTATGAGTTGTCATTACTTATCTGAGGAGATGGTCATAGTTCCTGTATGTTCTGCAGAACTTTGGTTGTCGCTTTCCACAATAATATGTCATGGTCTGACTCCTGCGATACCTTTATTTCTCTAGACATCTCCTTTTCAACCTTTGTCAACTTTATCTTTAGCCTTCCCACACAAGCAAATGCTATCCTCATTAGTCCTCCTTCACAAGCTAATTAGGCTTAGCAAGCAAAAATATACTAACCGGTGATTATATGGGTGGCTTAGGTTTCTCTAGAAAGTGCTCTTGTCTCTGGTGGCTTCTGAAATATTGTGAGTGTCTCGGTGGCTGGACTCCACTGCATACAGGAGACCTAACTGTTGAGTTGAATCCTTCTCCACCCCTCTATCACTTTGTATCAATTAAGTTTGCTCATTTCCATAGTCACAGATTTCTCTTCTGACCCCAGTCATCTCAAAATGATTGCCCAGAATCAAAAGACATTCCAGAAGAAAGATGCTAGAAAATTCAGCTTCCATGAGGAAAAAAGCAGTATTAGAGAATCAGTTTTAAATGTTAATAATAACTCCAACTTCTTGAACACTTACTGTGTGGACCAGTCCTTGTGACAATGCTTTTACACAGACACAGAGTAACAATTTAAAGTATTAAAATTAGGTGTTTTCTTTACCTGGATTTTGCCCCTTTTAATGCCTATCCTCTTAACTTTCATTCAAAGCTCAGGACAGAATTTCTGTTTGTGTTCTACAAAGTCTGGGGAAGAGTGATTTGTGTTCAGAATTTCCACACCAACTGAAGGAATAATGCTGGATGCTCCTGAGAGAAACACCGAAAAGGGTATTTGTATATATAGACTAAACATCTAGTAGATGCAGGGCACTCCGCATATCTTTGTTAGTAACAGATTTTTAGCTTGAGCAAGAAACAAAGAAAGAGAGAAAATTGTATGGATCCTGAGAGAAAAGAAAACCTATCCTCTGGTTTACAGCAACAAAGGCAACAGGACTGGAGAAATGGGCCCTTCGAACATGAGCTTTTAGACTAGAGAACATGACCAAATACTCTATATTCAAGCTGGGCAATGGAAAGAGAATTAGAGGCCTGAGATATAAAAAGGCCATGCACACTGATGCAGTGGACATCTCCAAGGCCAGCTGGGTTAACTTATGCCCTCAGAAAAGACTCTAAGTCTCTCACCAAGATCTAAAAGTATCTTATCACTGTATAATAGCCTTAAACGGTGAATATTGTTGCTCAAAGAAAATGAGAATAAAATTGCAGGTACAAATTAAATTGAATTTTTATCTTTGTATCTCTACTAGCCCAATAGAAGAAACAGTCCGATTCAGAAATTATGAGCTAAAGAAAATTAAGAAAGCTTGTTTTCTTCCAGCTCTGGATTTATAAGTATAGATTGATTCACACTATATATTTAATGCTTCAATTAATCCCTATAACAGCATTATAAAGTAAGAATTACTCTCTCCCTTTTTATAGATGAGAAAACCTAGATAGAGAAATTTAAGTAGCTTCTCAAGATAGGACAGCTAGTTTATGACAGTGCTGGGCTTCAGCACTAAGTCTTTTTGACTCCAGAGTTATCTTATCTGCTATTCTATAGTACCCACACTTTGAGGCTGAGTGGACTAGGGAAAATTCAGTGTTGGCCAATTATACAACTGACTCTTCTTAAAAGTAATATGAACCTGGAACACACTTTTGCCCCCTTCATATTAGCATAGAGATAAAGTGAAAAGAGATTTTTGGTTTTCTGGTCATAAAAGTAAACCCTTTCAAACAATATATTTCATAAACACTTATGCTTGTCTTTAATAGCTGCTATTACAATTTTGAAACACTAACTAGGTGCTTCACAGGCATTTTCCAGTCTGATTTCTCTACATGGTTTTGCTTGCTTTGTCAGAAAAGGACAAAGCTTGTGAGGGGTAAAAATCCATCTGTAGCCATCAAGTAATTTTCTGAAGATTAGAGACTTGGCTGGTCTGGAGCAAACTTTGGCAAGCCCCAGGAGTAGGGGAGGAAACTGGGAATAGTTCACAGCCTCTCCCTGGGGCCCCACATGCATCAGACAAAGTCTGGCAACATAAGGCCTCAGAAAGAGCTGCCAGCAGAGATTGGCACTTATACGCTGACACCGAGAGGGAGACAAGTTGAAAGACAGTGTGCCAGCTGGAAAAATGGTGCCCTATGAAAGGAAAGAGATGAGCTCTTGTGGAAGTTATTGAATAATAATCTCTGAAGTGTGCAAGGAAGATTGAAGTGTGGACCTAGGGGACTGAACACATGCAGGGAAATAATGCAATCGAGCCAAATGGAAGGCAGGAATGAATGAAGGATGGAGAAAGAGGATGAAAGGAAAGATGTAAGCCTTGATTGACTTAAGAAAGCCAGCCCATTAGCAAACCCCTATAAAAGGTGTAGTTGATTTTGTATCAATTATATTAAGCCATCAGGTAAGGAAAAATAGTAGAGAAATATAATCACTGTGTAAGGAAGGGAAAGACAGTACACAAATACATATTAAAAAGCAGACTAATTTAATTTTTTCCCAAGATCTTACACTTTAAAATATATAACCTTCAGGGCTTTTCTGTAATCATTTTTAACATCAGTTTTCTCATTTGAAATATGATATTATGATAGTTGATATTATTATTACTACCAAAATTCATGATTGAGTAAGCACTTGATACATGCTGAGCACTGAGGTGAGCATGTTAAATGAATTCTCTCACATAATTGTTCTAATAACCAAACCAGGGACCATAAAGTGCCAGACTCATACTAGGTGCTCAATAGATTGTGGCTATTATTAATATTGCCATTGATATTGTTCTTTTTAGCTAGTTAATTACTAATCTAAATAATATTCTTAATACACATCTATTACTATTCTGATGCCAGATGAGGTTGGAATGAAGGATTTTAATTCTACTTTTAAGCTAAATTTCAGATAGATTTTTCTTCTCAATTTTTCTTCTCAAGGAGATGCAAAACATGTAGACTGGCTACAGATGCCTTGATATCAGCCAGGATTCATAATTGCAGTGCATCCCAAGCTGGAATTTCCCATTTATGCATGTAGGCATCTCATTGATGTCAAGATAAAAATTTTCTTTCTGCTTTCTACTAGCTGAGCAAAAACATGTTCTTTACTCTTTCACTCCTACACACATTTTTTACTGAAAGTTGTGTCCACATGTACTGTGAGAAGGTTGTTGATCAAATATTTGTAATTACTACCCTTTCCAGCATTTGCAAGAAATTAAGTGCTCTCCAGGTATTGCTTTTAAAATAATTATCAAAATTACTTCTCAAAATGTGTATGCTATTTTATTTCTCTGCTTACTCATATTTGTCTTTAGCACCTACTCCAAGGTAAATTCTGTGATGGCAGAAATCATATTGGTATTCTCTTATATTCAGAAATATTTAGTAAGTACACACTAGGTGCCAGGTGTTGTTTCTAGTCACTAGCACACAGCAGTGAACTGACATTCTTGTAGTGGGAAATAGACAAATACAACAAAAAAGTAGGTGTGATGTTATGAAGAATATAGCAATATGAGGAAATAAAGAATATGCCTGTGTTGCAGCAATGAGAAGTTATTGGGATGGATAGAGTCTCTTTTATCAAAGGTAAACAGAGAAGGCTTCCTGATAAGTGGGCCCATAATGATAAATAGAGGAAGAACATTTCAGGTAGAGGGGACAATAAGTGCAAAGATCACGAGCCTGGGGTTGGCTTTGGTATGTTCATAAAACAGCAATCAGGGATCGTATCTAGAGCAGGGTGAACAGGAGAGAAGGGAGAGATGAGATTGAAATGACAACAGAGCACTACGGAGGCTATGTTGGAATGATAACGTTCTTATTTTATTCTGGGTAAGGTAGGAACAAAACTGAATAGCTTTGAACAGAGTGACAGGATCTGAATTATTTTGAAAGGACTGCTCTTGCCTGTTGTATGGAGAATGGTTGGTCAAGGGAGAAAAGTTAAGAGATTATTGCAGTAGTTTAAGTGAAAGATCAATGATGATGACAGAATAGAGCATGACAGAATACAGTGATTGCTATCAAGATAAGGGACATAGGTCAGATTCTGTACATATTTTGAAAGTAGAGATGATTGAATTTGCTGAGAGATTGGATGGGGAATGGCAGATTGAAAGATGTCAAGAATGACTCCAAATTTTTTAAGATGAACAGTTTGAAGACTAGAGTTGCACTGATAAAAATAGGAAATACTTGGAGAGAAGGGAGTCTGGAAGGTAGAAATTAAGAGTTCAGTTGAAGTGAATAAAGTGTCAGCTGCGAAAAAAGTCAGGTAAACAGCTGGATGTAAAATTGTGGAGTTAAGGAAAGAATTTTGAGTCTGGAGATATATATTTGGAAGTTATTGGAATATGGATAGCATTTTAAATCATTGGAGTAGGTGGATTCACTTATGAGGAAAACAAAGTAAAGATCTGAGGACTCATTTCCTGGGTACCCCAGCATTTAGTGCTTGGGAACATGGAGTGGAAATAGCGGACAAAACTAAGAGGAACTTATCTCTGACGCAGGAGGAAAACCAGCAGAACATGGTATCTTGGAAACTAAGAGTCTACTGTTGCTGCTAGGTTAAGAAATATGAGAACTGAGGATAAAGTCCTGGGTTTGGCAGTATGGTAATGCCTGATAACTTTGATATGAGCAACTTTGTGGAATAATGGAGATGAATACTTGAATGGAGCAGTTTAAAGAAAGCTTAGAAGGAAGCAAAGTATAGACAACTCTTCAAGGGATTTTGCTATAAAAGGGATTAGGAAACAGTGCTATAGTTGAAGAGTGATGTGAGATCATGAAGACATATTTTGTAAGTCAGATCCCATTTATTAAAAGCATAAGTACGTTTACAGAAAGGGAAGAAAACTGATGGGGGACAAGTACAGGAGTAAAGTCCAACACCAGGAGAATGAAGATGGAACACACCACCTGAGGGAAGTCTAGGCAATAAATAGGAGTTCAGGGAGTTCTTTCCCTGTAAAGAAAGAAAAGGGAGAGTGTTTGTGTACAAATGCACTGATAGTAGTAGCTTTGGTGTGTGAGCATATATAAAGTTTCTTCTAACTCCTTGCTTACATTCTCAGTATCTATCAGACTACCTATCACATAGTAAGTGTTCAAAAACTTATTGAATGAGAGATGTGCATTATTAAATCTGCTTCCAGGAAATTTCTTAAGAATAATGCTCTGAGTAGGGTCTCTCCTTGAATTTTAGCTTAAACTGCATGATAAAAATAGAAGAGAATGAGAAGAAAGAGAGAGAAGTTTTTCAAATAAGCTTTAAAGATTTACTATATAACCTTCACTCTTTGCCTTTCCTTCTAAAACAAAGATGTGAATAGAAAAATATGGGATGTTGTACTTTTATTACAGAAGTAATTGGATATCTGTGACTCCTCTTACCCTCTCATAATATCTATTGGATATAACTCTTGGCTTTCTCATTTTGGCTCACTTCCCAGAACTGTATGTAAAGTGTTTTCCTGAAATATTGAAAAGGAACCTACATTTTAAGTTCATCATCTCTTTGCCTGAAAAATAGCTTATTCTTTTCCTGTTGAGATTGTATTTCCTGTGGGCTTTTCTCTTCCTTTACTATTAAAGTTAAAATTTGGTAACTGCAGACTGCATACAAGCCAAGCATGTTGTGGTGGATAATTAAGAGATACACACACCAATAAGGGAAAGAAAGTAAAGGTAACTGAAATGTGTTTTTAATGTGAATTAATGGGATGAGAGCAATCTAATGTTTACTTAGAGAGAGTGCTAGCTCTCTCTATATATTATTTATATTTATCCATATCTCACACACACACACACACACACACACACACACGCACACTCATGTACACCTGGAAAGTAATTAGCCATTTGTTACAGAGAATGAAATAAAGTTCAAGGAAAATACTTTACATGCATCATTGGCTTCAATTTTATAATAACTCTGTAAGGTATATATTTTTACTCCATCTTAGAAAATGAGAAAACTGGAACATCAGGAGGTTTAATCATTTGCTGAAGTTAACACAAGAACCAGGGTTCAATCCTAGATATGACAGTTTTTGAACACATAAACTTCCTGTCACACTATGTGGTTCTTCAAGGGGAGAAAAGCTGCCAGTGAATTGAACAATATGTGAAGATAAAGCAAAGCATAATTACTGAGTAAATTTTGATAAATAGCATCAATGGTTCAATAGTTTCGTTGATTATACTTACTAGCTAAGTCACAATCGGTTATATCTAGTTGCATTCCTCTAAAAATGAAGAAGTTTTCTTTTATTTCTAAATCTCTCTTAATGCATTTTGACTTAAAAATTAACAAAAATGTACCAGTAGGGTCTAGATTCTTAAAATTCAATCCAAGATAGAAACATCTTGTGTTTTTGTTTTTTGTTTGTTTGTTTGTTTTGATACCTTAGCAAGTAGCCAGCTAGATTATAATGGAATGTAAATAAAGAAAACCTTACATATCATATGTAAATGTATGTACATGTAATCACATGCATGTACATGTAATTTTTTCAAATACAATTTCTCCACAGGCAACTTGGGAGACATAGTAATTTAAAACAGTCTTTAAAATCAGAACCGAGCTTCCATCCTGCCTTCCCAGTTGCTGAATGAGACGTGCACAGGTTACTTAGCCTAAGCCTCACAGTTTTCATCAGTGAAGAAGGGATGACATACTATTACCTTCCTCACAGAATTGCTGAGAATAGCATTGAAATAATCCAGTCTGCACACTGGCTAACATAGAAAATGTGCCCAATAAATTGTTTCTGTCCCAAATGCCATTTGGAATACAGAGTAAGACACCAATGGTCACTTTAAAACCTGTGATAAGCATTAAGATTAACCTCAAATAGAGTACTGGTTTTTAAACAGGTTTTAATGATTAAGCCTGATGCAGATAAATCACAGCATAGGCCGCATGATTAAATTGCACCTCCTATTTAATTGCATCTCAGGTGCCAGGTGCTTGTTACAATTCCTATCTCTGATTCAAGGAAAGGCTTGTGTTCTATAAGCCCAAGAAAGTAGAAAGGGGGCAAAGATGTTTAAATATAGAAAAGACTGCAAATAGGATTTGTGTACTCTTCCAAGAATATGTGTGTGTGTTTCAAGTGCACAGTTCAATAATATATCATCTGTATATTGCATTGTGTGTTCAGTACGTAAAGTCAGATCTCCTTCCCTCACCATGTATTCAACTCCCTTTACCCTTATCTACTGTCCCCCTCTCTTTCCCTCTGGTAACTACTAAACTGTTGTCTGTGGCTATGAGTTTCTGTTTGTTCATTTGTTGCTTTCAGTTTTATATCCCACATATGAATGAAATCATATGAGTCTCAATTTTTTCTGTCTGACTTATAAAGCATGAGTTGAGACTTTCATTTTGGGGAGAGTGCATATGCAGTGTTTTGCTGTTTCAAGGGAAAGAGCATGTTGGCCCTTTCTTTAACCTCTTCCATTGTGGAAATGATTGACAGTGATGATGTCCAATCACAAGCATTATCTCACAAGAAAAAGACTTTAAAAAATTTTAAACCCAGGTTAGTTTTGGTTTTCTTAACAAATCCCAAGGACCCCTAGGTCCTGTGCAATTACGGCAATTATTTATTTAAAAGAGGAATTCATGCCAATTCTTAGAAAGAAAGAGTAGTGTCTCTTTCCAATTATCACGACATTATTATACACACTTTTTGCTGAGGAAGAAACCTGGGGGAAAATGACTTCATTCCCTTAGAGCTTTATCTCAATATCACAATATTTCCACAAATACAAGTATTGTCCAATGTTTCATATTTCCGTTCAAAGTCACCTCCTTCGCAAAATTTTCCCTAACGACTCATCAAATATATTTTTTCTGCTTTTATGAATTCATATACTATTTAATTCTGTTTGTCTCTCTCTCTCATCTTTATCTCTATCTCTACCTCTATTTATCATTTTCACTACAAAAGTTTCTGAAGGGCAGGAACCATCTTTTTATGCCTTTTATTTCCACACAGATATTAACACAAGCTTCTGGACATGTATAAATTCTTCCCTGCATTTCTACTAAGTATTAAATGTGTTCTAGACACTAACACCAGAACTGGGTAGGCTGTATTGAGTACTTTCCTTTTGTCACAAATCTCAATGCTCAAATCTCAAATCACAAATCTTTTTACCAAAGCACATTATCTCATTCAATTCTCAAAACTACTCTAAGTAAGTTCTAATATGACACTCATTTTGTAAGATAGGAGACAGAGACTCAGAGAATGTGAGCCATGGACCTAAGGTGCTAGAGTAATGATGTCTTTGTATTTCTTACTCCAGAGTTCATGCTCTTGACCACTATGCACAACATGACCACTGTGGTCACTCAGTAAATGCTCACTCTTTGAACAAATAGAAAATATTCAGGGACTATATTTTATGTTGCTGTTCTCCAACTCTGAGATGAGATGTAGGCAAGTGATCATACTTTTTAAAACACCAGGAAATTCCTCACCATGAAAGGAATAGATAAAGACTAACACTTAAATATTTCTTTACCTTTGGATAACCCAATGATGCATACATAAAACATCCTGGGTACTACAGAAAGCATTCAAGTTTATTCTCAGTGACTTGTAAACTCTCACTTACTTAGACTTAATGAGTTAAAAAGGTCTTGGCCTTGCATTTAAAGTTTCAAAGTGAAAAAAGAATTATTGTCATTTCCTTTGGGTAGTCAGACCAGTTATTCAGGCAATTAATCTCCATTTTCTGTTAATAATACTGTATTGTATACTTGAAGTCTGCTGGGAAAGTGGATCTTAAATGTTCTCAATACACACAAGACAAAAATGTGGTAACTGTGTGGAGTAATAAGTGTGTTAACTAGATTATTTGGATAATCATTTCATAATGTATATGTATATCGAAACATCGTGGAGTACATTTTACAATTTTATTTTATTTTATTTGTTAATTATGTTTCAATAAAGCTGAAAAAATTAACCTTTACTTTTTATTCCACTCCAAAGGATGTGAAAGCAATGATATCAAACATTTCCTAATAATTGTTAATCCTCAAATATGATACATATCATGAACAGATGCCATTGCTTACCAATAGTATAGAATAAAAACTTAATCCAGATTAAAGAAAACAAAACAAGATAGATGTAAGCCTTGAGCAGAAGTCTATTGAGAAGAAGAGGGTACAGCTGATTTGGTGAGTATATTCATCTAAGATTTTTTCTAAGTGCAGTGTACTTTGAATTATTATTATTATTTTTTATTCTGGGCTCTTATGTAGGAATTTAACGAGATAATATTGTAGTTCCTAGGAGTGTGGATTAATAGAAAAAAATACAGCATGTTTCTATTAACTCTAGCTGAGCTTGTCTTATCTTAAAAATCAGGATTCGTCTTCTGCATTATGTGAAAAGCCTGTGCATCCTATGGAAAGGAAACTGAAAGTGAGGAGGCTATACTTCAGAGTATAAAATACACATGTTAATTTCCTCAAAGAGCTGCATAAAAGGTTAAAATATGCAAAAAAAAAAAAAATCTAGTGAAAGTTTGAGCCCTAACATTTTCTAAAGAACTAGACATGGTCAAACACCCTGGTAACCATAGCTGCTCGATGGATGAACATGGGCTTGGAAGTCAGGGTGCCTGGCTTCTGAACTAAGCTCAGCATTCACTAATCGCATACCCTTAATGTGTGTGACACAGAGTCAGTTTCCTGAATGAGAGTTCTGGGAGCGCAGTATCTGCTACAAAGTGAGTACTCCAAATGTTAACTATGATTAGTGTTTTCATTTTTTTAAGTGGTTAAACGTTTCTAAAATCTTACTAATAAAAGAGCAAAACCGCATGAGGAAAATGAAGATTTGTAGATATTGCTAGAGGAACTCATAATATGACGCCATATTCATTTTAAGTCAAGCAAAGTCAGTTGCTTGTAGAGGGTATTGTGTTAATACTTTTGCTTTTTGTGTTTTAATTTCATTTTCAATTTTTCTTTTGAGAGATCTTGAATATGTCTAAAGAAGGGGTCATCTATGACAATTCTCACTGTTACGTGAGTGAAAAGATTAACACCATAGGGATATTCCAGAAGGTGAAAGAATAAAATTCCAGTTCACAAATAACTGTCTACAAGATGTTTTTCCTAAAAAGTTTAGTGCATATAAGTTCTATTTTAGATGCTGTAGGAAAACTCATTGTTTGCAGGAGGTTATTCAAATAGGGTCATTTTTGGTTGCAAAAAAATAGGCTTGCTCAAGTTACCTCAGAAAAACAAGTGATTTATGGAAAGAGAACTTGCAAACAAAACAAAACAAAAAAAAATAAAACAAAACAAAACAATACAAAACAAAGCAAAGCAAAATAAAACAGAACAAAACAAAACGCTAAAGAATCCTAGCTCCAGGAGTTAAGAAACTAGGTAGCTCCAGAGCCCAAAGCTGTCTTTCTTTCTCTCCTTTCCTTTTCCTCTCCCTTCCTCTCTCTTTTCTGTTTTTCTCATCCTCTTCTTTCTTCTATCTTTTCCTTTCTTCCACTCATTCTTAATAATCTATGGTCAAGAGCACTAGATTACACAGCCCACTTCCCACTCAACAAAGATGGTTGTAAGGAAGAATGTCTAAGAAGAATTTGAAATGGAATAGGCACCCTAAAGTATTCCATCCTTTGCCTGGCAAGTACTCTTGTTTCTGTAAATACATCACAAGTAGGGTCACTGTAGCATTATCATATATACAACTATCACAGGGCCCAATTTTTAAAAACACATGTCTTTTAAAAACCTCAAATTTGTAAGAATTAATTTAATTTAAAAATTACTTAATCATTTATGACTTCTAATTAAAACTTCTAATCAAATAACTAAGTTTGTGAGGTTCTTAGTTCTAGTTCAAAGCAAAGGAACTTGGCCTTTTATTAGCATGTTTTAACTTTATGTCAGGTAAATGTGCCAATTTTTTAAAGTTTTAAAAAATATTGAAGAGGTTGTAAAAATAAAAATACTGAAGAAGTACTAAAATCTATCTCAAGTATTGCCTTCAGAGACTGAGGTTTGAAAAATGATGAATACCAAACTTCACACAACAATGAATTTCTTTTGTAGGAAAATGGTGAGATAGAAAATGGTTTTATGCCAAGAGAAAGCGTTGATATAGTTTACACTGATCTGTGTTTCATCTCAAGATGAAAAGGGGAAAGAAATCACACTTGTGAAAGCTATGAAGTTTCCTGAGATAGAATGTTGTTGGAGCACTCTGTAATTGATGAAAATGTCTCTTGGACAAGTCTGTTTATATGTGAGTGGTGTGCAATGACTAGACAAGCAGAAAAAATAAGCCATCATTTCATGAAAGATGGGTAGACATTTTCCAATCATTTTCCAAGGTTTAACTTGGGCTCTATATAGCATCAGAATCTTTAGCTGATTTTTTTTAACTGAAACATCCTTTGTGGCAATATAGGTGGGAATTGCCCGAGGCTTTTTTTTTCTCTTGAGGTTTTAATCCAGAAACTGGAGGATTTTGTAAATCTCCCAGCTGACCAAAGACTCTAAAACTCTAATGATTATAAATATTCAAATAAGATGTCTTTCATTCACAAATAGTAAATATGGTAGGTATTGAAGATATAATTAAAAACGAGACCATTATGGAATTTCTATAAAAGAACAATTACCATTAAGGGAAATGCATCCTACACCAGAGGAAAAACAGAATGTTATGGGGGTCAGTATTGCCAAAAAAAGCTCTGTATTTCCTCCCGAGCACATGGTAAAGTATACATCCTGCCCTATTAAAATTCATTGTGGTTGCACAACTTATTTTGACTGTTGACATGGAGTAGAGGTGATATGAATCACTTCTGGATAAAATCTTTAGGAACAAAGATCCAAGTCACCATGCTTTTGTTTTTCCTTTCCACAGTAACTGACATCATTCTCAAGGAGGCCGATCTGGAAACCTGGGTCATGAAGTGAAGATGATGTAGAACAGGTGTCTTGGCAGATCTGTGATAAATATGTAGCATGAGCAAGAAATAAACATGTAGTATGCTAAACCTCTGAGATTTGTGGTTTTGTTCGTTACTATATCATAACCTAAACTATCCAGATTTGTGTGGGTGCTGTGTGGGGCATACGGAAATTGCGCCTAATCCAAACTAAGGGAAACAAGAACTGTTTCCTTATGTATTACATACTAATGTACAAGTCATTTCCATTATCTTTTTACATACTCAATTAGAAATGATGAGAACATAGCACTTTGCACAAAGTATTTGCCCAATAAATACTGGTTTAAGTTGGATAGGCCAAAAATAAAACTGTAGCTCTAGAAATTCAGCTTTGGTGCTTTTCTGCAGTACCTGTTAACCAGAATACTCGGTTCTAGACAAATCCTGGCTCTGTTACACTACATAATTGGGGGGAAATTTACATGGATTTCCTCATTTCAGTGGCGACAGATCCTTCATCAGCTAAAGTGAAATGATAGTTTCATGAACATATCATGATCTTTGTTCTAAACAGGTAAACAGTCAAATGCTATTTTTCTCCCAGAATCACTGTCCTCTGCCTTTTCACATACCAATACTGATAAACTCTAAACTAGATGTGGAAACCAACATGCTTACTTACCACAACACTGGAAGACGACTGAAAAATTGAAAACATGAACACTTTTCACAAAATTAACATACATTAGGTGTCTTTCTCCTTAAAATTAATAACAATTGATACAATATTGGTAAATTAAAATACTTTGTTGCAAATTTGACCTCAACATTACTTTTAGATTTTCCATTCTGAAACTGCTAAGTGCCCTGCCTGAAAATCTCTAACTATTTTGATTCTCCTTTATCATTATCATCAACTTCTGAGTAGTCAGAAAAGCCAATGCAGACCTCGGTCAAATTTAATTCTATGCAGTAATTCAGATAATTTGAAATTAAAAGGAATTTTGTACGAGTAATTTTAACAAGATTGGGTACGTAATGATTTGACGTTATATTTATGATTTTAGGTATCCCGTGTGCCTTAGGTACTCTCTGCTAAGTGCTGTTTTAGTTCCTCCAACTCTTAATAAAGTAAACTCTGCTTGTCTTCCACAAAATAATTTAAAAAGAAAGCTACCATCATACTTGCTAAAAATGTTTCCCATTGCACAATTCAGCATCTTCAAATAGATATTCATCCAACCACAAAAAAAATCTGTTTAATGATATTTTCATGATTTATAGTGGTTAGCTGAAAAGAGATTAATCTAAAGAGACTTAATGAAGTCTATGCCAAAATCATGGGTAAGATATATTCAACTAAAGCAAAACGTTTTGCAGTGTATTTTACCTTTCACAAACTCGGGTATTCCTCTACATATAAAATAGACTGAAGAAACAGACTGAATCTTTGTAAATTTTTTTACATTAACCTTCCTATTAAGTGATCAAAAACAAACAAACAAAAATTCAAAAATGGCTGATGGTATCTCTAAATATGTGTCTGAGAGGAATCAGGAAGCTTTTGATAAGATTTGTTCAATGAATCTAACTGAAGCCCATTTTGAAATGTGTCGATCATCTTCTGTGTTAAATTTCTAAGAAGTGGCTTCGTTTAGGTTTTTCTCCACCCAAATCTGCAGGCTGAGGCTATTCACATATAATTTGGATGAGCACAAGATTAGCAGCCATAGTGCTCTGATTCATCTGATTTTTATGGAACCTTTGGGGATTGACTCAATACAACTGACTGGTTTCTTGCTGTATTAAATTGTCCCTCATCTGATTGGCTAGATCCTAGTATTACAGACTATTTGTCACAGTATGATTCTATGTTTGGCTTTCTGTGAGTTCAGGCAAGTTAGCTATTTTCTTAAAGCTCTGATTTCTGATTGCAAAATTTGAGGATATGGTCATCACTAACAAATGTCTTTAAGGTGCAAAAATGGAAATAGAGGCTATCAGTAATGACACATTGTATCACTAAAACAATGATGTAGGTTGTGAAGTTTTTAAATTCTTGAGTCCTTTTTGCAGCACTATTTAACCTTGCTTTTGGAGTAACTGTGTCTGTGTGTGTACACGTGCATGTACACACACTCACATGTGCACAGGATTAGTCCTTGCTTAAACTTAGCTCAGTAGCTTCATTTACATGGGACATTTTATGGATATCAGTGTTTCATTTCATGACTTACCATGTGTCCCAGTGCTAAAGATATAGATTACAGTGTGAGAGCTACAGTAATTATAGCTTTCCAAATCCTAGACTTTTAAACGTTCTCATTTCATAGGCACCATTAGTTTACTTTCTCAAAGCTGATTTCAGCATGTTGGCAGATGTTTTATGAATGTTGTAAATGGGTACAAAACGAAGAAATGTCCTAATATTGAGAGTAGTAAATATCACTGTCATGAGCCTAAGTCTTCTCTATATACATTAGAAGATAGTACTCTCCAAAGACTATAATTAGGAGTTAAAAAAGAATAAATCACTATTGCAATAATCATAAAAAAGCAATTGCATGCCAGTATTAGATATTCCCTGGGTAACCAGGTGCTAATAATTTTACTCTATTAATGAAGACTTAAAGTCATATTGGTCTACTCATTTGGATAGTATTTGCTTCAACATTAGGAAAGCTTGATGTGTTCCTTTTAAACTCGAGTTGTTAACTTGACCCTGTTATTAAGAGATTGCTATCCTTAATTTAAGGGTAATTTACAATGGCATCTATATAACATTAGATACAAATGGGACATTAGCTAAGGATGGAATAGAGGACTTTCATGCATTTTTATGCTCTGTTATGGCTGACAGTGGATAAGGACTGTGGCACATATGGCAGATATTTACACCCTGACTTTTCCCCCCCATCCTCCTCCCCTCAGAAACCCCAGACCAAGAAGTAGATGCAAAGCAATGCAAATGTGGAGGTCTGAATTATTGCAGGTCAAGTGCAAAGGTCTAAAACCTTATTTCTCTCCCCAGTGTTAAAGAAATCAGTTCCTATAGAAGTCTATATACTCTTAATTCTTTACTATATGTGTGTGTATATTTTTTTCAAGGACACCTAATTAAAGCTTTTTAGTTCAGTAATTATCAGATGCTTAAAACAAGTCTTTTTTAGATTTGAGTCATTTGTATTTTGATTTAAAAAAAAACTTGATAAAGATAGGATTGCTGGAGTATATAATCCCTACTGGGGATTCATTATCTTCAAACAAAGCAAGTATGGGCTCTACCAGTCAGTAGAAATTTCCAAGGAAAGCTCTAATGGCTTATTTCTCACAAAGGCAGAAAACAACGAAGTACCTGCTATTCCACATTTGTCTTGACCCTTTCTTGGTACTAGTCATAGCAAGGATAAGAATTGGTTATATCTATCTTAGTGATTCCCAGGCCTGGCTGCATACTAGAATCATCTAGGATGCTTTTAAAAGCTTTTGATGTTTGAATCCCGTGCTAGGCAAACCAAATCAGAACTTTGTGGGGTTGGGGGGACACTTGAGCTGTTAAGCTCCCCAAGGAATTCTAAAGTTCAGCTAAGGTTGAGAACTTTATTTATTTGTTGTGCTGTGAGAAGCAAAAAACAAAACAAAACAAAACAAAACAAACAAACAAAAAAACACTTTAGACCAAAAGTATCCTTCGCACTAACTTGCGATAGTACCTGATATTCCATTATTAAAATCATTCAATATATGTCTCCTATGAGCTATATTGTCCAATAAATACAGTTGCCATTAGCCAGACACATAGGCTACTGAGTACTTAAAATATGGCTTGTCAAAACTGAGGTGTGCTCTAAGAGTAAAATATACACCATATTTCAAAGACTTAGTAGGAAATAAAGAATACAAAAATACCACAATGATTTTACAGTCGATTATAGGTTATAATGATATTTTGAATGTGGATAAAATTTTAATAAAATTAATTTCACTTATTTTTACTTTTTAATTAAAGCTAGTAGAAATTCACTTATGTTACTTTATATTTTTATTAGAAATTACTATGCTATGAAAATGATTTCAATGTGCTAAAGATGACACATTGGAAAAATTGTACTGAGTTGTCAACAGATTAGCCTATTTAAAACTTAGTTTAATGACCATAGTGGCAGAACAAGAAGGTCTGAGAATATGGAAAATATGACAGGTGAATCCTGCTGTTGAGAAGGCTGAAAGATTTCTTTAGCTGGGAGCAGGGCTGTCATGTTGAACTATGACAGTTAGTGACATAGATTAGATAACCTCTGCTTGCTTCACAACCAGGAGTTATTATTGTCCCTGTTGTCTTCTGTTAATGTTAAGCAATGCTTTGAAATATCATCTTTCCTTTTTCAGGATATCATAGAACTACTACAAGCCTTTTGATTTTGCAGATTTGGGCTTCTGTTTCAGCTATTATAGCACTGCCCATGTAATCTTGAGAAAGTTGCCTCATCTTTCTGATCCTATATTTTTTCATCTGTAAAGTAGAGATAATATTGCTCCCAGGGTTAATTAAATGTTATCTTCTGTAAAATAAAACCCAATCTGTTGTCTGCACATAACAGAGTTTGACCAATGGCTGTCATTCTTTCTCCTTCTTCTCCATGTGGACATATTTAGCCTTCATATCTCAAATTAAAAGTCACCTATTTTTTGCAAAGCTATAGCTATGCACTTCTCCCTCTATTTTCTGTAGAACATTGTTCACATTTTACTTATTCGGTAACATATCCATTTTCCCCAATAAATTATTGTGACCTTCTTGAGGTCAGAGCTTTTCTAATTCTTTGCAACTCCAATGTCTAGACAGAAAGTAGAACACAGCAGGTGCTCAAGATTTACTGGATGGATAGCTGGATGGACGAAAGAATGAAAGGATGGAAGAATGGGAGGATGATGTTTATGATTCAACACCTGAAATCTTTGAATTTGGAGTACAATAAAAAAAATTTCAATGATTCAGTAGAGAATAGTATATTGACGAGGTAAAGAGAGTATAACATTTGTTTTTATGTTCCATTATGTGTGGTTGCTCATCTGCCCTGAGTTAGTCATCTGGCAAATAGTCCATAAGGTGCTATGCTATGTTTGCTGGAGGAACAGAGAAAAACAAATATACCTAGCATGGTGTTATTCTTAGATTTACATGAAAAACAATCTGGGAAGCCACCACTTGCACTATCTTTTAGTCTTGCCTCTTTCTACTAAGGACTGGCTCCACTCTCAACTATGCTCATCTACAAGTTTTTTCCTAGCCAACCTTATCCACTTTGGGCTTCTGTTCCATTGCTCATGCAAATGTCAAGTATCCCTTTTCTTCCTTCTCCCACTCCTCTACCCCCACCCCCAACCTGAGCCTTGGTAAATCCCATGTTCTATAAGATACAATTTAAAGGTTGCTCCTACTGTCTTTCCCAATCAGACTAATGTAAGTGATCTCTAGAAGTTCCATACTCACACAGCACATTGTTTATGGTTTAAAATGGCAATTCAGAGCTCTTCTTGATACATCCATTATTTGTTTGTCAAATGCTCTAGAGTTAAGATCATGAATGGAAAGAACTGCATTCTACTAACTGTATCCATTATGATGCCTAGGTCACTGGCTTGTACTTTATAGCCATTAAATATGGTAGTAGGATCCAAGTGAATCCTCAGGATAAAATGGAGAGTATAGCTTTATAGAGATTTTTAACTTTTTATATTTCCAGAGATCAATTCTGATTCTGTTTGTAGATAACATTAATTATATGAGTCTAATACTTCATACCATCCAAATCTTTCCCAACACAGAAGAATTCTAAGTTTCCTTTGAACAAAAAGTTATGACCTGGACTCCATATATCTTGCAGGCAGGGGTCATCGTTCAGCATGTGTGAGGAAGGGGTGAAGGTGGAACTGTTACCCAGAACAGAATCTGGTAAAGATGTCAAGGCATACTGGGCAAAGTAATACTTTAATGTCCTACAACTGTTTACGTTATTTATTCAAAATCTACCAGAGATGCAGAGAAATGAGCTTTCAATAAAAGTTTGAATCTCTTTAGGTTTAAAATATGAGGGATTTATTATAAACACAACATAATTTTTAATTTTTTTGGAGTTGTCTTTTATTTCAGTATTTATTAATTCCTAATTAGATGTTACACTTAGCCAACTCTCACTTAGGATAGAAATAACTATAGGAATAAAATTTTTAAATTTAATTCTAGGTAAATTGCATTATACCATGCATTACTCAGAAAAATTTATCTCACATAATTATCAGGTGATTCTTACATATGCTATAAATTTAGTGGTTTAGCCTTTAGCAGCCATAGGTGAAAACCTGAGTTAACTGGCAAGTTATTTTCTGACTTATCTCAGAGATATTTTCTTATTGCTTGTAGGTTGAGTTCTAAAGCTGCAGCCTGGCTTCCCAGGCTCCCTAGTTCAGCAATAGTTATGAGCCAAAGATATATTTAAAGCTTAAAACCCTAAGTCTATTAACTAAAGGGTGATCAAGATAATTATTTAAATCTGTAACAATGAGTTTGAATACCTACTGAAATCATTCATTACTACTTTCCTGAGTTCTTCCACCAGATCACTGAAGAATCTTGGCATGTTACTATGCTTCTTTAGTTTTGAATTCGTTAAGTATAAAAGAGTAATGATAATAGTATCAATTTCTTAGGGTTGTTGTGAGGATTAAATGAGATCATTGATTAAGACATGGGAGATAATTGTTCAATAAACATTAGATATTGATTGTGTCACCAAATAGAGAAAGAATAAATGAGAAGTAGAAAAAAGAGAAGGCCGATTTATAGATGTGTCCTAATCTAAGAGAACATCGCATAAACCTCAAAGTAAAAATTGAGTAGTGGCACCTGGTGGAAAAAGTACTCAGAGTCAATCAGTTCTGGATCTGAATTCTAGATTGAAAATTTACAAGCTGTATGATATTAAACAGACTGTTTAATTTCTCCGAGCCTCCATTTCCTTATCTGTAAGAAGAAGTTAATAACAAATGCCCTGTAAATTGTGAGGATTAAGGTAGATAGCAGATGCAACACTCTGACATTTAATCAACAGGAGAAGAAAACATAAAAGGGTTAAATTAGTGCAACATTTGCATGTAGACTGGTCTGCAACAGTTGATGAGAAACATGCTTTGTTTACTTGGCAATTCTTCCTCAAATACAGATGAAAATAGGAAGTCTTATACCAGCAGACTATTTAAAAATAATCTTCTGGCTAAGCTACAGCTGTGCTACCTTGTTATCAATGTTTGGGCCAGGAATGTATTTACCTGTTGAATTCTTTAGACAGGATATCAATGAATAGTAAGAGCACTTTTAAAAACTAACTGTACCATGAACAGTCCTCAGGAAGAAGCCCAGTGAGCTGGGGGGGATTACCGGGATGCTGTATAGAGGCTAATGTAGGCTGGAAGCAGATTAAAGAAATCATTTTTCAGTGCTTCATTGTGATAGAATTTGTAAAGTGTATTTCCTAAAATACTCACAAATTCTTCCTCCTGAGTACCCTGAGATTCTTTTATGGCCCTAAAAGGCATTTATCTTGTCCCATCCATTCAGATAACTCCAAAGATATGATTAGCTTTAAATTGCATTAATTTGTTCAAACGTTGGCCATACTAACTATCCAGTAAATGTTTCTTGAATAAAGAAAATAATTTATTCAAAATTAAATACATAATTATGATGGCGCAGGAAACCGATATATCTTCTTTGGAAAACAATGGAGAATTCCTAACAAGAAATAAAATGTTCATTACCCTATGATCTTGTAATTTGGTTCTCTGAAATAATCCAACAGAAAATAAAAAAGCTCTATACATGATGATGTTCTGTACTGAGCAATATTATTTGTAAAGTGTAAATATTTATGAAAACAGAATTGTTGAAGTAGACTATAGCATCTCATCATAAAGTGGTGTCTATTCTAAAATAAACAATTATAAAGACATTATTGCAATATTTTACAAAACAACTTTTGACAACAATAACATACAAAAACCCCAATTATACCATGTTAATGACTATACAAAATACATATGACCATGGATCGCTACTATAAAAGAATGAATACACTTGAAAAACTACTGACTTAGAATAGTTAAATCATGGGTATTATCCTTGACAAAAATCTTCTTTACTGTTGCTTTATTTTTTAATTTTTATTACGTTGATTCTTTAATAAAATTATGTAGGTTTCAATTATATAATTCAATAATACATCATTTATGTATTGCATTGTGTGTTCTCCACCCAAAGTAAAATCTCCTTTCGTCAACATCTATTTGACCCTTTTGTCCCTATCTACCTTCTCCCTACCCCTTTCCCTCTGGTAACCACTGAACAGTTGTCTGTGTCTGTGAAATTTTCCTTTGTCTTGTTTGTTTGTTGATTTTAGTTTTATATCCCACATATGAGTGAAATCACGTGGTTCTCAACTTTTTCTGTCTGACTTATTGTTGCAACATGAAGTATTTCATGTTTTCTTATGACTAATATTCCACTGTATATATGTACCACATCTTCTTTATCTAATAATCTATAGAAGGACACTCAAAATGGATCAAAGACCTAAATATAAAACCTTAAACAATAAATTACATAAAAGAAAACATAGGTACTAAACTCATAGACCTTGATTTAAAGAGGATTTTATAAATTTGACCTCAAAGACAAGGGAAGTAAAAGCAAAAATAAATGAATGAGACTATATCACACTAAAAGGCTTCTGCACAGCAAAATAAACCATCAACAAAACAAAGAGGCAACAAATCGAATGGGAGAAGATATTTGTAAATAACACCTCCAATAAGTGGCTAATGTCCAAAATATATAAAGAACTCATATGACTCAAGAACAAGAAAAGCAAATAATTCAATTAAAAAAATAGGCAGAGGACCTGAACAGATGCTTCTCTCAAGAAGACATGCAAATGACCAATGGACATGAGAGAAGATGCTCGACTTCACTAGCTATTAGGGAAAGGCAAACCAAAACCACAATGAGATACCACCCACACCTGTTAAAATGGCTATCATCAACAGGACAAGTAATAAGTGTTGGAGAGGTGGTGGGGGAAAAGATACCCTCATACACTGCTGGTGAGAATGTAAATTGGTACAGCTGCTATAAAAAACAGTATGCAGTTTCCTCAAAAATTTAATAATAGAATTACATATGACTCAGCAAAACTTCATTTGGGTATCTGCCCCCCAAATTTGAAAACATTTATCTGTAAAGATATATGCACCCTGATATTCATTGCAGCAATATTCACAATGGCCAAGACATAGAAATATATAGTTTTATTTTTAACAATTAAAGAGAAATGAGAGAAGAACCTTATAACATTTCTTGTTATTCAAAATATTAAATACTAGGAACATGAACATTAGGTACAATTGTGTGCTCATGTACCAGGTCATCACAGAAGTCACAGACTTATCGCAGAAGTCATCACATTTTGTAATGATAACTCAGTTCATTGCCTTTCTTCCTCATTAGAGCACAAGCTTTGTGAGGCACTGTGATTTGGTAGGGAGTCTTAGTATGTATGTCTTATTTAGTGCTTATCTCCTGTAAAATTTTTACAATTTTAAGAGATATGCAAATCTGTTTATTAAATGAAAATAAGGGAGGCAGACTGCCTAAAACATGTCATTCCCATACATTGACTATTATCTAAAAATCTACTACAAATTTATCTTTTTAATTTCATGAAAAGAAATACTTAAACTGTTGTCAGTCATTTACAGCTGGAATTTCCTGAGAGCTGGCTCTGATAAGGAGAGTTAGTTTTAAAGTGGAATGTGAAGTCAGAAAACACTGTCGGTAGAAGGAATACCAAATACATATTTTGCTTATTTTACAACCATGTGTAGGTCTAGTCCCTTTGATGTGAATCTGTTCTATTAGTAACTCAGCTCTAATATAATGTATAATAAACAAGCTACCCTAAAACCATCATTCAAACCAATACAGAACCCTCAATTACTTAAATATGTATTATACATTGTAGCATTAGGCTTACAGATGAACATCCGTTAATATTGAGTATTTATAGATGGGCAGGAATGTAAATTGGTACAGCCACTATGGAAAACAGTGAAATTTCTACAGCATATCTAAGACAAAGTGACAATCTTCGAAATCTTTTACTTATTTAAATTCACAGTACAAAGAGCCATAGTTTTTAGCCCTAAAGAAATTTGAGGTCTAGAAAGAGCTCAGAGATGAAACTTTAATTTTACAAATGAACAAATGGAGGATCAAAGAGGTCAAGCAATCTATTCAAAATTCAAATATTAGACTCCATGTCAACGACACTTTCTCATACACCATCAATGAATTCCTGAATGATGTCTCTGAAAGATGATCAAATTCAATGTCAGAAAAATTTGATTGTGCTTATAAAATTATATGTATCAAGGCAAAGAAAACCCCCTTCTCTGAGAAAAGACAAAATCCACTCAAATTTTCCTCGTAGCTTTATAGTCACAGCAATGAACATTTTGGAACTAGGAGTTACAATAAAAATATGTTTTTAAAATTTTTATTTAACCAAAAATATAACTTTCCCTCAGAATTTTATTTGTAGATTTTTATTTACATGGGATTCCTTTGGGAAATTTTAAGCTTTAGTAAAGTCTCTTCCCAATGTCTATCTATATTGCTACACAGAGAAAAAAAATGAAAAGTTGATTTAAAAAAATAAAACAATTTCAATAGCTTCACACCTCTTAAAACCTCTGTGTCTGGAAAGATAAAATGAAACTAATTTCTAGCAGTCAGCTTTGAAAGTCACGCAAATTCTTTGATTTCTAGTGGCCACTGATTGAAAATAGAACACATTGTATAATTTACAAACTAAAGACATAGCTAACTCATTTCAAAAGATTACTTTGAAGACATTTATTTAGAATCATTTCTGATGTTCAAAGAAATAATATCCACATGGAATTTGGGTACATATTTCTCTACCAACAGGATAATTTGCCACAAGCAATTACAGAGCATACATTTAATGTAATACTGCCTTTGGAATTTTCAGACAGTTAAACTAGTTCCTCTTGTCAGTTGCAAAGGTGTGAGGTACAGGGACATTTAAGACCTATTAAACATAATGACCCTTCCATCTTGTTAAAGAAAACTAAAGGACAAGTTTCTTAATAAGACTTTTACATTTAAAAAGATGAAAGACAACTAAAGACAAACGATTTGCAGAAAAGATAGTATATGAAAATGAAAATCTTTGAATTCTTAGATCTGTCTCTACAGTTTCAACCATTTTTCAGATAATTTGTATAGGTCATATCAAACTATTTCTGAACTAGCTGACCAGTTTCCAATAACAATATAGACTTGATATTTAAAATTTTGATTTTGAGGTAACTTAGAAATAAATCACTTCTAAGTGTTAATTTCTAAATTATTAATTTTTAAAATGAATAAGATAAAAACTAAAGTACTTATTTCTTTTATGATTCTTTGTATTTTAAACCACAGAATATTAGATAAATATGATTTATAAAAATTAAACAAAAATATGGCTATGAAGATTCTAACTTTTTCTGAATTTATGAAATTAATAATTTTTAATCTAATTTCTAGTTTAGCTAGCCCAATGCTCCTCAAAATATAAAAATGTAACATTAATAGGGATAGACAAAAAGAAAAATTTGTTTCCAATAAGTTTAGAATATTCTGGGTTAACATTAAATAAGCTTGTTTACTTCAGGATCTTTCTACAACTTTTGAAATGCTGATTTCTGTCATGAATCTGTACCCCCCGTATAGTATAGCATTTCCCCAAGAATATTTAACCATAAGTCACCTTTTCTTATGAAGCATCACTCTGGAGTAGAATTTACAGAAAACATGACAGTAAATACAGATTTAAATACTAATCACAAAGTGACTTTTTTCAGTCTTTATGGTTCTTGGAAACATCAGATAAAATATTAAAAATTATATATAGGGGTGACAGAATTCGTTTCTGTTAAAACAAAAAGAATCCAATTAGTTTGATTAAGATATAATGAGTTTAAAGGAAAAGTACAACATAACATAAAGATATTTTATTCAACAAACCACTGGTTAAACAAAAATGGAATTTGAAATATCAGACCAGGAAATATAGATTAGGAAGACATTTGTATTGATGAATCAAATCCAACTCCTATTCCCAATGCTTCCAGTAATCCTGGCACCCATAAATAACCAACTTATTGTTTCAAGTGCCTACCAGCAGGTTGTCCTATCCCCATTCTCTCTTCATGGACATCACTGCGAACTTACCTCCTCAAAATATAATAGTCATCAATTCAGCCAGAAAACATAAATGTCTTCCTCTTACCCATTAAATCACTTATAAACTCACGCCCCTGCTAGTATTTCCATTACCTATTCCTGTATAGAAAGGAAAAATGATACTTTTGCCCCTCTGAGTTCTTAGCTGATATCCTTATAATAAAAGACAAAGTTATAAGAGAAAATAAATGGAAGCTTATTAACATTATACTGCACATATATACATGGGAGATATCCAGGAAAAATTATCCCTGAGGTGGCTTAGCATTCAGGATTCAAAACTATCTTGATAGGAAAAGGAGAGGGGACATAGGCTTCTGTGGGGAGAGTAAATGATTTTTAGGAAAGACAAATGGGCCCTTTGTAGAATAGATGGGAGGTCTGATAGTTTATGGAAAAGTTTATCTGGCTGTGGTGTCAGCTTCTGGTCTCCTCTTCTATAATATGAGTCAATCCTCCCTAGTTAATTAAACTCCAGGGGACAGATCTATGACAACTAAGTCTCTTCTAGAGGATTTTTCTTTAGGCAGATAAGAGGAATTTTGAGAAAACCTCTCCCTGTATTTGCTATTTTTCAAGATTCAACAGCTCAAAATTATCAATATATTAAAGAAACATATTTTGAGGTGGCCTTCACTTGTCTAATTATCTATTCAAAGAGATCTTTGGTCAAATTCCCCTTTATAGGCCTGAAAGTCCTTAATTATTACAATAGATTTTATAATTGTTCTCTCTCCTTTGGGACGAAAAAGATCGAAACAATTTATGACTATTAACAATGATCCCCAAGTCCCATAAAAATCTGTGAGCATTTAACTTCTAAAGATGTACTTCATATGCCTCTGATAAATGAACTATGTAATAATTGCAAAATCTTTGTGTGAAATTGCTATTAAAAATTTCTACCAGCTTGTAGTTAAGGTAATTACTGAAAGAGTAACCTGCTCACTACACTTTCCTTTTACGAGATAATGCTTGTGATTGGACATCATCACTGTCAATCACTTCCACAACAGAAAAGGTTAAAGAAAGGACCAACATGCCCTTTCCCTTGAAACAGCAAAACACTGCATATGCACTCTCCCCAAAATGAAAGTCCCAACTCATGCTTTATAAGTCAGACAGAAAAAATTGAGACTCATATGATTTCATTCATATGTGGGATATAAAACTGAAAGCAGCAAACAAACAAAGCAAACAAACAGAAACTCATAAACACAGACAATAGTTTAGTGGTTACCAGAGGGAAAGAGAAGGGAAGGTAGATATGGGTAAAGGGAGTTAAATATATGACGAGGGAAGGAGATCTGACTTTAGGTACTGAACACACAATGCAATATAGAGATGATATATTATTGAACTGTGCACTTGAAACATATAATTTTATTAATCAATGTCACCCCAACAAATTTAATTAAAAAAAAATAAAGTAGTAAACTAAAACCAATTTAGCAACATCTGAAAACTGCACAATAAACTTTGATGCATGTGATAAAAAGTTAGAAGAAAAAAATTTGGTCTTCTGGTCTTTTTTATTTTGAATTTTTGCCTCATTTCTGATTTTAAAAAAAATGAACAAAAAGAAACAAACAAAAAACCCTGAAATTAGGGCAAGTCAGGTGAAGAGAGTAACCCTGATTTTAACCAGGACCTAGTACACTGTGTCTCACTTTCACTCTGAGCCAATTCTAGAAGAAAAATAATTGGGGTAATTTCTTTGGACTCCAAGCTTTTGAAGTTATTTCAGTATTAAGATCATATACCCCCCAAAGTAAAAAATCTTATATGTATTAATTCAGTATGCTAGCCCATCAAATCCTCAAGACAGTTATACAAGAATTCTACCATTGCCCCAGCCTTCTGTCTTAACAGTGGCACTGAGTTCCTTTCTTCCCATTCTCTGCTAACTTTTATTCTGCCCCTAAAATAACCAAGCAAACCATGCCAGATTCTTCTGGCCCTAAAACAGGTAGGGCTGGCCTGGGAGTCTAAAATTTCCTGAATTCCTAACAGAGGACCTTGAAACTAGTTATAACCTTGACCAGTTTGCAAATTCATTTATATCTCCAGCAACTTTTGTAAGCTATCCACTTCCTTCTAAGTACCCTTATTGTACTAAATAGTTCTCACAATCGAACCACTCCATCAAGTGGCAATTCCATCACACCTCTTCCTAGTCTCTCCAGCTCACATTTGCTTTTCTCTATTCTGTTATCCTGTTGCACTTAGAGTACTTTCTACTAACTTTATTGCTGGTTTTATTATTTTCTTATTTTTTCTCTTTTATCCAAATTTCTTCAAACTAGCTTTAATTATTACCCAGTTGTTTTGTCTGTTATTTCTTCTTTCTTTACTAGAGTAGAAGCTCCTAGATGAAAAATCTAGATCCCATCTTCCCAGAGTGCTAGGAGACCACTACTTAGTCAAAATTTCTTGGTTGGACAATGGTAGGAAATTGATGTTGTCATCTTAGTCACTGGTATTGATTCACTGGCATGATACGTCTGCCTTACCACTTCATGACCAGGACACACACTATCCCTCTATTTGGAATACTGCTTACCCCACATCTTGTATAGTTAAATACTCCTTACCCTTCAAGTTTTCTATTAGGTCTTACTTCATCAAGAAAGCATACCTTAATCACCAAACCCATTTCTTTGCTATAGCATTTTTCACAATTATAGTAGAATAATTGGTAGTTAGTTAATTACTGCTACTCAGTGGTTCTCAATAGTGGGTGATTTTGTTCTTCCACAGGACATTTGGCAATGTCTGGAGTCATGTTTGTCACAACTGGGGTAAGGGAAGGTTGATGTTTACATCTAGTGGGTAGAGGTTAGGGATGCTGCCAAACAATCTGCAATGCATAGGATAGCTGCTCAGAACAACAACAAAAAAAATCATCTAGCCCAAAATGTCATTACAGTCAATGTTTAGAAATCCTGCCTAGCTCAATAGCATAACATTACATTGAATGTGTGCTTTGACGTGAACCCTCAAGCTACTGAAAATATTATAAGACTCAGATGTTATAAAATTCTGAGATAGTGAAGATGTTATCTACCACATTGAACATTGTTCCCTTTGAGAAAAGGAAAAAAGTTTTTTTTTCCTCAGGAAAAGTCATACTTTTTTATTCAATAAATCTTTTAAATTATTGTTTTTCTCTATTTCTTTGGCTGCTAGGAAGATTAGAGCCAAATTTGCTCCTACCTATGACAATAATATATGACTGTATGATATTAATTTCTACTAACATTACTGGCTTTATTATTTTCCTATTTTTGTTTCTTTTTATCCAAATTTCTTCAATTGTTTCTTTTCTTCTATCAAACATATACAAATCTAGTTTTTAATAGAGCAACATTCTTATACTAATTCCTCATCAAGCTCAACGCTGAACAGCTCATCATTAAACAATATGCTTTGGATCAAAATAGCTTTCAGAGGAAGAAATAAGAGAATAATTTTATTAATATTTGCAGTGTTATAGAATAACAACAGACTGTAAAGTGACCTAGAAGGTTTTTAATTTTAGTGTGAAGAAAAAGTTTATTTAAAGAATTGAAATGCATTGTCTAAGTTTACACAATAGCACTAATATTGTACCTAAGTATCTAGACTTCCTTTTTTTTTTTGGAAGCTATTCGCATAAATTGGCAATAATACAAATGTCTGTTGCCATGTTCTTTGGGTACTGCAGACTTGAGGGCAGTACCAAGACTACCATTTAGGAAGTGAACATTTTAAACTTTGAGGTGATTTGTGCAGGAAGAACATCATGGAACGTAATACCTACCACTTCAGAGTTCCGTTGCCTCTACTACCTACTTTTCCAGTAGAAAATGACTAGTCAAAATGTTGCTGCTTTCTACAACATCCTTGGGGAAAATAATTGCTTTAAATTCATAGATTAGTATCTGTTTTGAGAGAGAAGCAAATATAAGTACCTCTTTGGGATTCCGTTTGATAAATCACTCTTTTTAAAGAAGCTCACATTAATCCCTTATCAGATATGTGATTTGCAAACATTTGCTCCCATTCCACAGGTTGCCTTTTCATTCTGCTGATAGTTTCTTTTTCTATGCAAAAGCTTTTTGGTTTTATGTAATCCCACTTGTGAATTTTTGCTTCTTTTGCTTGTGCTTTTGATGTCATAAAAAACAAACAAACAAACAAAACAAACAAACAAACAAACAAAAACATTGCCAAGACCAATTCCAAGGAATTTTTTAAATTTTTTATTTTAGATTAGTTTCAGGGCCAGAAGGTGCTAGAGTAATTGAGGATATCAACTCATAAACTATATAAATGTTTAACCAATGTACCATATAACAAAGAATTTTTTCTCTATGGTTTCTTCTAAGGGTTTTATGGTTTCTGGATTAAATATTTAAATATTTCATCCATTTTTGGGTTAAATTTTGTGCATAGTCCAGTTTCATTCTCTTGAAGAAACTATCTTTTCCCATTGAGTATTTTTGGCTCTCTTGTCAGAGATTAGTTGACTGTATGTGTATGGGCTAATTTCTTGGCTCTCAATGCTGATCCATTGGTCTATATGTTTTTATGCCAGTATCACACTCTGTTGATTACTATAGCTTTGTAATAGTTTGAAATCAGGAAGTGTGATTCTTCCAGCTATGTTCTTCTTTTTCAGGATTTCTTTGGATGTTTGAGATCTTTTGTGGTTCCAAACAAATTTTAGAATTGCTATTTCTATTTCTGTAAACAATATCATTGTAATTTTGATAGGGATTTCATTGAGTCTATAGATGGCTTTGGGCAATATTGGCACTTTAACAATATTAATTCTTCCAATCCGTGAACACAGGATATTTTTCTGTTTGTTTATGTCTTCTTCCATTTCTTTCATCAAAGTTTTACAGCTTCATTGTACAGATCTTCTATTTCCTTCATTAAATTTATTCCTAAGTATTATTCTTTGATGCTATTGTGAAAGAGACTGCTTTATTTATTTTTTAGAGATTTGTTGTTAGTGTATAGAAATGCAACTAATTTCTGTGTGTTGCTCATACCCAATAAGTTCTTTGTTGAACTTCTCATGTGATTGCATTATTTTCCTAATTTCATTTACTTGTCTATATATACTTATAGTACACTGAAGAGGATTATTTTGAATTCTTTGTCAGTACATAGATCTTCATTATTTTAGCATCATTATTGGAGCTTTATTGGTTTCTTTTGGTGGTGTCATCCTTACCTGACTTTCTATGATTTCTGATTCCTTGCATTTGTAAGCAGTCTTCTGTTCCAGATTTTATAGGTTCACTTCAGCCAGAAAAGACTGTCACCAGTCAGCTCAGTTTGAGTTACTAGACAAGTTAGTTGTCAAGATCTGTGGACAGATAGGGCTTGCTACTAGGGTCTCTAGTTGGGCAAGATCACTGCCTGTGTTCGAGGGGCTGAGGGGGGGAGGGGGATGTGGAGAGCCGAGTGTGTGGTACTACTGGCTGGGCTCCACAGTTGTTGGGGCTGCTGTTTGGGTTATGTTTTCAAATGGGGCCACTGGGCGACCTCCTGGATTAGCCAGGGCTGCTGGTTGTATTCCATGGTCAAATGGGACCACTAGTTCAGCTCTGCAATCACCTCTGGTCAGAAGAGGTCACAGACTATATTCTCTGACAGTAACACTGGTTGAACTTTGTGATTGAGCAGGGCTAAGGGCTTGGTTCTACAATTGGTCCTGCTCAAGCGAGGTCTCAGGCTATGCTCCTCACTTGGTTCATGCATCTGGTAGGACTCCATGTTTAGGTGGGGCCTCAGAGAGAGCCTCACTTTCAGACAGGGCCTCAGTCTGTACTCTGTGTTCAGGTGGGGACACAGACTGTGCCCCAGAGTTAGGCAGGGCTACAGGCTGTGTTTTGCAATAAGGTAGGCCATTGGCTGTGCTCTGCTGTTGGGCAAGGTCACTAGCTGGGCTTTCTAGTTGGGAGGGTCCTCCAATTGCATCTGGTGCTAGAGATTGTGATCCATGTTCACGTGGGATCTTCGTCCAGGTTCTCATGTCAGGTAGAACTGCAGGTTATGCTCTGATTGGGTGCATTCACTGGCTGGGTCCCCTTCTTCGGGAAGGTTATAAGTTGTGTTCAACAATCAAGTAGGGACATGGTTCAGGCTCTGCTGCAGGTAGGGGCTGAAGGCTGGATTCCCAAGCTGCCCAGTGTCACTGTTCAGGCTTCCATGTTTTGTGGGGCCAAAGTTTATACTTAATAGTTGGCCTGAGCTGCTGGCTTGGCTCCCTGCCAAATAGGACTATAGGATGTTCTCTACAGCTGCCTAGGTTTTCTGGCCAGGCTTCCTAATTGGGCTGGACTAGAGGATATATACTCAATAGTTGGGAGGGATTATGAATTTGTTTCTCTGCCCAGCCAGAAGTATAAAATGGGCTTAAAAGCAAGTATAGTTCACTACCTCGAGATAGGCAGAGCCATAGTTGAGATTTCTGTTCAGGTGCCTCTGAACACAGGAATATGGTCTGCCTGGATCTGAGAGCTGGTGTCTATAAATCTTGTCCCTTTCTCTGTCTCTATCCAATTCCCAGTGTTTGAGCCCCACACATTCCCCCAGTGGTTCCTGTGGGGCAAGACCTGAGTGGGTTTTCTAGAAAGTGTCCTACAATGCTGGTAGAGCTGGATGTCCATCTTGGGCTCTCTTTGTCCCACTAGAGAATGTGTAGGCCCAGAGGGTCTCTCTTGGTGTGGCATTGTGCCAGCCTGAGGGAGAGACAATGAAGTCAGAGTGTATTACCCTTCTAATGCAGTTCTGCTTGGTTTCTGTGGTATAGGGGTGATTCAGTATCATGGTCAACTCATAAAAACAAAATAATAAGCCCATTTTTTATTTATAAACCCAAACCAACCAAATAAAAAATATTGTCAAAACCTCCTTTATCATATAGAGTAAAAAGATTTTTAAAAACTTAGATGTAACTTAAAATGAAATCAGCTCTAACAGTTTCTGTGAATAAGCAGAGAGTAAAAACATAAATGAAATAAATTAAATTTTCTTTCTTCTAAAAACAGTTACATATTTTGTTGCAAATGGTTACTTCCAGGAAGCTAAAACATTGATTACAAAAATCAAACACGAGTTTGAAATTCTATTTCTGACCATCAACCATTATCTAGGTTTAACTGTTTTTCTTTCAGAAATGAAGATACATATAAATTACATATACTTTGTCTCCCCAGTAGAACTTTTATATCATATTCTTACTAAGAAAAAATGTTCTTTCTGACATACTTCCACATACACATGGTATAAGATCTTGTCATAGTCATTTCTTTATATCTTTCATTCTTAGAAAAGGATCCTCAAAGAATGTCTACCAAGCAACTGGAATTGAAAATCTCAGGCCTAGAATAAAGCTGAATAGCTAAACATAAATGTAACTGCTCTGAAGAAAGTATATTTTTTGTATGAGCCACACACTACAAATAGTTGGCATTTTAGGAAATACAATGAAAAGTTTTCTCTCTATTTCTCCTTCAACTATGTTTCTATGTAAGCTTTTATTGCATAGTTTAAGAGTGGGTTAGCACTTTTGTTATTAACCCCATTTTTCAAGAGTTTATAACAGTGTTGAAATTTCTTTTCTACCTTTCTTACTTGATATTACCAGAAAATTCAATTATATGCTTGGAAACTTGAAAAGACTCATTTTAAGTGTTTTTGTATTTCTTTTTTACTATTTTATATTGAAACAAAAATAAACTTCTCTTCCGACAACACAGGGACTAAAATTTCAACACTCAATAGAAATAATCAGGCTTATTTTATTCTCATTACATTATCTAACTCCTCTCTATTTTAAAAAAATAATTTAAGCAAAACAAGAAGACTGAAGAGTGATCTCAAAATTTTTTTATTCAATAATTTTATTAAATACTTTTTTAAATTAAAAAGTTTCCCATTATCCTTTCATTTCTTCTTCTGTTGGAATGGCAAGATTGTTGAACTAACTTAGTATTATAAAAGAGAATGATACAAAATAAATATGATGTCAATAGTTTATGAAAGATCCACAACAGATTTCAGAAACATTTACTGATAGCATTTTTGACACTCTAGGGATATAAAATATAATTTATATAGATTTATAATGTTGTATATTCAGTTTTAATAACTAGAAAAGCTTTTTACCCCATATATAAAATATTATTTTTATAACTATATTTGATTATTATGACTAGGGAATCCTTTATCCCTTTAATGTGTTATAGTAATATAATTGAATATTATCAATGTGCATATAGGAAAGGGAATATATCCATTTATCCATTTAGACTACAATAATAAATTAAAAACAGAAAAATATCCTTTTTACATTTGTTTGTGCAATGTCTTATGTTCCATGCAGTTATCACAGGGGTATCTAAAGTTAGCATGGAACAGGAAATGAAGACTAATGGGAGACTTCTGGTCAAGAGGGTGGAGTAGGTAAATGCTGTGCTTCCATAACCGCATTGGAATTACATCTAAATTATAGAACAACCCTTGAGAACCACCTGAAGACTTGATGAACAGAAGTCCTATAACTAAGACATAAATAAGAAGTCATGTTGAGACTGGTAAAAGTGGCAGCAACTCGAAATGGGCTAGTCCCACACCCACATATGATGGTTAAGATTTAGGATTGGTATTCTCAGCTTCGGAAGTACCCCCTGAGAAGTGAGGAGTCCCAGCTCTACACTGGGCTAGGATTCCAGTGCTGGGAAGAGAAGTCCTCACAACATGCGGCTGTGAAAATCAGCAGGGATTCTGGCTGGGTGAAATAGGGGGCTGCTGTAGACCCAGGCATCCGCTCAAAGGGCTGGCATGCAGACTCATTTGCTCATAAACACTCACTTTAATCCCCAGTGAAGAAACAGCAGCTCAAAACCCTCCAGGGATTTACAGGGAGAAACTGATTTATGCAGCTTCAGGGCAAGGGCTGGAGGGGTAGTTCTCCTCAGTGGCCGCAGGTGCCATTGTTTCTTTGTTGAGTTCTCCCCCCACAGAGCTGGAACGTGCAGGCAGACACCAAATCTGAGTTTCCACTAATTTTGCTAACATGGTTCTCATCCCACCCTGGTAATCCCAGACCCTGCCCCACCCAACTCACACAGGGACCCAAATCTCTTTTAGCAGCTGGTCCTTATAAGCTGCACCAATGGTTAGGAATTTCCTAAAATCTCTCAAAAATCCACAAACCCCAAATAGCAGCATCTGGCTTTGGCGTGCCCTGTACTTTTTACTAAGGGGCCCCAAGACTGGCACTAGTGACAGCTGGCCTCAGTTTGCAGCATAGCCTCTCCCAGGCACCTCCAAGCCCAGAACAGGCAGCTATCTACTTCGCATCACTTTATAGCTCCTACCAGGAGGCCCCAGACTAGGCACAGGTAGTGGTAGACCTTGGCCTGTATTGAAGCCCCTCCCAAGAGGCCCCAGAACCAATAAGCCTGGTGACTGGCTTCAGACCACACCACAGCACCAACTAATTAGCACCACAAATGACACACACAAGGGTAGACTCAGCAGGCACCAGAGTCCTGCTAAAGTAAAACTCACTCTAGGGGGTTAGTCCTCCACATAACAGCTCATCCACTGAAGTCACAGCCAGTCAGCCTCAGGGTCAGTCCCACCCGTTGACATGACAACAGCAATCAAAACTCAACTACAACAGAAGGGCACACATATTTCACACAAGGGACACCTCCAGAGCACCCAGCTCAGGTGATCGAGGAATCTGTACTACTGGGCCCCACAGGACACCTAATACACAAGGTTGCCCCGACAAATTGAGAGACATTGCAGATCTACCTAATAAAGAGAAACAAACAAAGGGAGGCAGCAAACATGAAGAAATAAAGAAATATGTTCCAAATGAAAGAACATGACAAAACTCCAGAAAAAGAACTAAACAAAATGGAGGCAAGCAGTCTGCAAGATACAAATTCAAAACACTGGTTATAAGGATGCTCAATGAACTTAGGTAAAGAATAGATAAATCAGTGAGAATTTACAAAAAGAGATAGAAAACATAAAAAAAGAACCAGTCAGAAATAAAGAACATGATAACAGAGGACTACATTAGAGGAAATCAACAGATTAGAGGAAGCAGAGATCCATCAGCAATTTGCAAGACAGGGTAGCAGAAAACACCCAATCAGAACAGCAAAAAGAAAAGTAATTTTTAAAAAATGAGGATAGTTTAAGAGGTCTCTGGGACAACATCAAACGTCCCAACATTCACGTAGGGTTACCAGAAGGTGAAGAGAAAGAACAAAGAATTAAAAACCTATTTGAAGAAATAATGATGGAAAACTTCCCTAACCTGGAGAGGGAAATAGACATAAAAGTTCAAGAAGTACACAGAGTTCTAAACAATGAACCTGAAGAGGACCACATCGAGACACATCATAACCATAATTCCAGAGGTTAAAGACAAAGAGAAAATCTTAAAAATAGCAAGAGAAAAACAGTTAGTTATGCACATTAGCTCCCATAACAGTGTCAGCTGATTTCTCAACAGAAACTTTGCACACCAAAGGGATTGCTATGAAATATTCAAAGTGATGAAAATTAAGAACCTATAACCAATATTACTCTACCCAGCAAGGCTACCATTTAGAATTAAGAGACATATAAAGTTAAGGTGACAAGAAAAAGCTAAAGGAGCTCATCACCAACAAACCAGTATTACAAGAAATGTTAAAGAAACTTCTTTAAGAACAACAACAACAACAACAGATCAAATATATAAATAATAACATGGCAATAACTACATATTTATCAATAATTACTTTAAATGTAAGTGGATTAAATGTTTCAATCCAAAGACATAAGGTGGCTGAATAGAGAAGAAAACAAGACCCATACATATGCTGCCTACAAGAGACCCACTTTAGATCTAAAGATACACACAGACTAAAAGTAAAGAGATGAAAAAAAATACTTCACAAAAGTAGAAATTTTAAAAAGCTGGGTAGCAATACTTATACCAGATAAGATAGATTTTAAAACAAAGCCTATAAAAGAGACAAAGAATGACATTTCATATACAATAGCCAAGATAAGAAAGCAACCTAAGTGTCCATTAACAGACAAGTGAATAAAGAAGATGTCATACATACATATATTCACACATACAATGGAATTTTACATACATACATACATACATACAATGGAATAGTACTCAGTCATAAGAAAAAATGAAGTCTTACTATCTGCAGCAACATGCACAGACCTAGAAGGTATTATGCTAAGTGAAATAAGTCAAGTAGAGACATACAAATACCATTTGATTTCATCTATATGTGGAATCTAAAAAACAAAATAAACAATCAAAATGGAAACAAACTCATAGATATAGAGAACAAATTAATGGGTGCCAGATAGGAGTCAGGTTGGGCAGCTAGGTGAAAAAGACTAAGGGATTAAGGGGTAAAAACTGTTATTTACAAAATATTCATGGATATGTAAAGTACAGCAGAGAATATAGTCTATAATATTTTAATAATTATGTATGGTGCCAGGTGTGTACTAGATCAATGGTGGGGGGTATCACTTGATAAGTTATATAAATGTTTAACCTCTATACTATACACCCAAAACTAATACAATATTGAATATCAACTATAATTGAAAAAATTAAAGTAAAAAAAGCTATGGAAGAACCAAGTTTAACTTAAAAGTTTAAAATCAGGTATTAATTTAAAAATACAAAATAGACCACATATTCTCAGTGCTCCAGACTCTCAAAGAGGTTAAGTAGCTGGCCCAAGGGTTTAGAGGGCTCGGAATTCAGATCTAAATACAACCATAATATCACACTGTCTCAAAGAGAGCCTAGATTTGTGCTACAAATCATTTTGAAAATATTGCAAACAATAAAACAAACAAAAACAAAAAAAAGGAATAATGGTTGTGATGCTTAAAGAGAGATAGGCTGGTCTTAGTAATTGTATCATTCACTAGGTCACTGGTACAGTAAACAATATGAATCTTATTAATTGTATTAAATTTAATATCTGATTAGCAAAAATTTCCTCATTTTTGATATAGTTTGAGATTACATACTGGGACTCTCTAGCTGCAAGAATTGTGCTGTTATTATAATTGGTTTAGTAATAGTAGTAGTTAATATTATTACGATTAGTAGATATTATTATTAACATTATTTGAAGTACCAGATATTAAAAACAAGTGTTTTGCTTTGGGCATTAATTATTTCCATATTAAGAGCAATACTTTGAGTAGATTTCTCAGAATTGCACCTCAATTTCAATTTCAACAAATTTCTGTCCTCTTCATTCATAATTGACAACTAATACATATCCAAATAAAAGCTTCGGTCTAGTCTAAGTCATGATTATCTTTAGGACATATTATATTCTTTTTTCTTTTTTTACCTTTTTGTAGTTGAAAGAAAAGTTTTAGGTAGAATGTGAATTTTAAAGTATAATCCATTACATGTGTTCATTTTGCTACAGTGGCTTCAGGATTAAACATAGAAAGCAGATGATATATTATTACTTCCATTCTAAGTTTCAGGAGTTGCTGGCTGAACCAAGTATGCCTGAGAAAAGCTAAACTTTAGTCTAAAGAAATTCAATTAAAATCGCAGAGCAAAATAGTTTGTTTCCAATAGCGAACTAAAGGTATTTCATCATTGCCACATAAGACTAGAGGAATCAAACTCACCATGAAATTCAAAGATCAATTTAAAATACGTTATGAAACAACAGAATCTCTTTTTGTCTGTCATTTAAAACCTGGCAGTGGTAACGTCTTTTGTTTCAATTATATGTCTAAGTTGAATTTATAGAGCACAAACACACAGCAAGTAATCTCTCCTGAGAGCTCTGTGAAAGCTGACAAAATCATTTCTGAGGTAAAATACTTTTTTTTTTTCATGAAAAGCCTCTCTTAGTAAGTTATATATGCTTGAAAAAGCTGTTCATAGATTTTTTAAAAAAATCCAATAAGAATTTAAAAAGTGCAATAGAGCAGCATTAGACTCAAATCAAAATTTCTCAGAAGTATTGACTAGCGATACATTTTTATTGAACCATTTTCGAAGATGAGTCTTTGGTAAAAACCACTAGTTTAATTTAATCAATAATAGGATTAATATGGTTTAGAATCTAATGAAGCAAAACCTAAAAGTGATTGGCTATTTCATACATGTATTTTGGATACAGTTAATATATTCTGCTCTGTTTTTGATATTACTACACTATCTAATAATAAAAAAAATACGGGGTAAACATTTTTAGCAAAACCTAAATTATAATAGTTTTAGTATCTTTACCTTAATTTGCTTGACCTCTGTTAATAATTAATATAAAATTTCATGATTCTTATAATATTCAACTCCTTCAATAATCTTTAATGAATTTCAGTTATAATTTTGCAGATGATTTTAAAATTTGAAGTCTATATTAAATTTTAAAAAGTACAACTGAATTGACCTAAGATGCTTTACCAGTTAAGAGTGGAGTCCAGACAAGTTTCATCTATGAATCAAACATTTGCTATTTATTGCATAAAACAAGAGTTATGGAGTACCCTGTGGCTTCTGGACAATATATAAACTATATCACATGAAAGATGTCTTTTCAGTCTGTTCTTCATGCTATCTCTGCACTGCTCCATAATCTATCCTAGCATTTGCCAAAATATTTTTAATGGCTTATTCTTACTCTTCACATTTTTCATATGGTTTTATTGTTTTTCTAACTAGAGCAGTACATACTCAGCAAAAATTCAAACAGAATGAATTAAAATAAAAATCTCATAGTTTCCTCAGTTCTTTACCTTTCCTACAACATTTTCAGATCATTCCTTTGATCATTGTTTTTATTTTACTTCAAATAGCAAGCTCAGCTGAATTCTCATCAAAATCTTTCAATATACTTGCAGAGAGATATCTGATTATTCATAAGGTTTTATTTGGCTGGAAAATACACACAGTTGTTTGAATTAAAAGTGTGCCTGTCTAAGAACATTCTTATAGAACTATCCCTGTATTTGATTTTGGTACTGTGGTGGTCTTCAACTTCTATCAGTGGTATCCATTTGGCCAGCATCTCTTCAACCATCTGGCCATTTAACAGTGTTTGACCATTTGTTCATTCTTAAATTGTCTTCTCAGTTGCCATCTATCACATGCTAGTTCACTTACTACCTCTCTGTTACTTCTTTGTTACTTTGTTTAACTTCTAGGCCTGCTTCCACCTCCAAAGTCTAGATTTCTCTGAGGATTTTTATCTCTGCTATTCTCTTTTATTTTGAATTTTTATGAGTTTATTTGAGCCAAACTGGTGACACTGACAAGAAGCAAGAGCTTTCAAATTTTGCTCCTTCTACTATTCTCTTTTTTCTCTGTACTTATCATTATAAGTTTGTCTTGGTTCTCCAAATATCATCTCTATTTATCAGGCAACCAAATACGTAACTCTAGCCTTAGTCTCTCATGAAAGAAATAGTCCAGCCCTCTTCTCCACCAACACCACTTAAAAATAGTCAGGAAATCCTGCCAAATCTATTTCCTAAAGACACCTAGAATCCATTTCTTCTTATATAATATCCTCCCACTATTAACAGTCATCTTGTGCCCTACTTACATCCTTACTCTTATCATAATCTCCCATGTCTTTCCTGTCTCCTATCCCAGAATGGCAAATTGCTTTTGTCCACTGTGTCAAATGATTGGTAATAGAAGCCCAGAGTGCTACCTTGAGAAAGATTCTAAGGTCTCTTTTGGACTCAGTAGGAGTTCTATCTTAGATTAGTGAAGTCAGCCCTATGGCACTGCTCCAGTCTATCCCCTCTATCACTGTCAGAGTGTTTTTTCTTAAATCAAGGAGCAGTATGAGAATGATCATTTTGCAGTACAACTCAGATTATCTTTCTGCTCTAAAGTCTTCATTTGTACTTAACTGTCTGGCAAATTAAGTCTCAACTCTTTGAAGGCTGTCATTCAAAGTTGCCCAGTGATCTGGTTCCAAACATCCTTTACTGCTTCTGTCCCACTCCATCCCCCTTATGTTTAATTACACTACTATTTCTTACACATTATTGCTTTTCTCCTTAAATATACTTTTATTCATATATAGTTATTGATCCAAAACATACTCACATATTAAAGTCCAGCCAAATGCCACTTCCTCTATCTGATTTACCTGAAAAATTCAGGCATTACTATCAAGTCCCTCTTCAGCTCTCCAATGGCCTTACATTTTTTCCCCCTTTCCTGGCACACATCCTATTCTACTATTGTTATCCATCACTTTGAGAAACATGTCTTTCTCATCTTTAGATCCCTTCAGACTTAGGGCATTTCAACATAGCATGGGTTCAATAAATCTTAGTCTATTAATGGAGTCTCAGGAAGAATTCAAAAATTATTTTAATCAACATATATTTATAGTTATAACTTTAGCAATCCAGTACATTTTTTATATTCTTTTTTCCCTTTATATAAATGGTATTTTTTGTAACAGCAAAAAAAGTTAAGTTTGAGATTATCAGCTAAGCATTGCTATAGCTGAAGGAGAACAAAGCAATAGATAAATCTGTTTTAACATACTGAAGGTATTACAGTTTATGGTTGTTTTGAAGCCAAATATCACAATGTGCTTTTCCAGACTTTGGAATGTATTTGAATGGAAAAATAGTGTGCATGCACACACACATACACACAAATAAACCTACTGCCACCACTAAGTCTTGCCTAAATTTTATCAATTGTTCTTAGATATCTTAATGCTGGGGCTATAATTTAGCACATGAAAATTCCAACCTTGCTAAGAATGAAATATATGTGGAAACCCTGCCAATGTTTCTTATGTACTTCATGGATGATATAAGCCTGTGAGAATAATCTAGAGTATTGCTAATCAAAGTATGGTCCATGGACCAACAGCATGCTACATCCTAGGGGCTTTTGAAATGCAGTATCTCAGCACCTACCAAAGTTCTACTATAACAGAATCTGTATTTTAACAAGATTCTCATGTAATTCACATATGGATTAACATTTGAGAAGCACTGGTCTAAAAAAAAAAAATCACCTTAGAGCAAAACAAACAAGAATCAGATTAAAAATTGGTAGAAAATATGAATAAACATTTTCCAAAGACATACACAGGTCAATAGGTACAAAAGATGCTCAACATCACTAATCATCAGATAAATGCAAATAAAAACCACAATGATATATCACTTCACACCTATGTGAATGACTATCACCAAAAAAGACAAAAAAATAAGTGTTGGAGAAAATGTAGTGAAAAGGGAATGCTTGTGCACTGTTGGCAGAAACATAAATTGAAGCAGTTACTGTGGAAAACAGTATGGAGGTTCCTCACAAAAATAAAAAATATAATTATCTATGATCCAGCAATTCAACTTTTATGTATTTATCTGAAGAAAATAAAACACTAACTTGAAAATATGTGTACCCCCATGTTCACTGCAGCATTATTTATAATAGCCAAGATATGAAAACAACCTAAATGTCCATCAATGAATGAATAGATTAAAAATGTGGCCTCTCTCTATCTCTCTCTCTCTCTCTTTCTCTCTCTCTGTATATATATAATATATATTACATTTATTATATATTATTATATATTATATATCATATGTATTATAATGGAATATTATTCAGTCATGAAAAAAGAATAAAATCTTGCCACTTTTAATAACAGGGATAAACCTTGAGGGCATTATGTTAAGTAAAATAAATCAGAGAAAGACAAATACCCTATGATCTCACTTATATGTGGAATCTAAAAAAAAAAAACAAAACAAGCTCACCCGAAGGTACAGAGAAGATTGGTGGTTGACAGAGGTGGGGGATGAGGGGTGGGCAAAATGGTGAAGGAAAGGTACAAACTTCCAGTTATAAAATAAACAAGTCATGGGAATGTAATGTACAGCATGAAGACTATAGTTAATAATACTGTATTGCATATTTAAAAGTTGCTAAAAGAGTAAATCTTAAAAGTTGTCATCACAAAAAAAAACAATTCTGTAACTATATGGTGATGGATGTTAACTAGACTATTGGGGTGATCATTTTGCCATATATTCAAATATCAAATCATGTAGTGTACCTCAAACTAATGTGATGTATGTCAATTATACCTCAATTTAAAAATTAAGAGAAAAAAAATATTGATACATGGACCACCACCCTCATAGATTCTGATTTAACTGTTCTGGGTATATTCTATGCTTTGGGATTTTAAAAAGCTTTCCAAATAATTTTATTATGCAACCAAAGTTGAGTAGACTTTTAGTGTGTATTGGAATCACCAGGAAACAATAAAAATATAAAGGGTTAGGCCATATGCTACTTTGAGAGTCTGGGCCTCTGAGTTCCAAATCAGTTCTCCAAGTGTTTCTGACACACACCAAAGTTTGAGAGCAACTAGTCTAAAGATATTCTATTTTAGGAGGTGTGGAAATTTCATTGGCCAGACAATGAATATAGATGAGATGTGTCTATAGCCTTGTGGGGAGCAAAATTCCAAAATTGTGCCCTGCCTCCAAGATTCCTATTGTCTGGTTATTTAATAAAACACTGATCCGGGTTGTACTATGAAGGGATTTTGCAGATGGAATTAAGATTACTAATCTGCTAACCTTAAAATAAGGAGATTATTCTGGATTATCTAGGTAAACCCAACGTAATTACAGGAGCCTTTAAAAGCCACAAGAATAAACCAGAGAGTAGGCGGAAGGAGAAAACATGAGAAATGTAGCAGAAAGGTAAGTCAAAGAGATTTCAAGTGTGAGGAGAGTTCAGTGCATATTGCTGGTTCTGAGATATAAGGATGAAGCGCAAGGACAAGAAAGAGATTTCAGAAGCCAAAGACAGCCTTCAACTGATAACCAGCAATGAAATGGGGACTTCAGTCCTACAACTGCATAAACAATACCAAAACATCCAAAAGTTAAAAAAAAAATTAAGATCCAATAATTAATATTGAAGAATATTAATCTTATAAAGCAGGTCATCCCCTACTTCCCCTAAATACACAAATCTGAGTTTAGATAAGCCTAAATTTTTGCAACATAAATATTTAATTTCTTCTTTTTCCTTTAAAATTGCTATAGAATAAAAAAATTTAACTCGAAATTTCTATTGAATTAAACATGGGAGATTCAACACTCTTGTTTATCTGTTCTCTCTTTCTAAATCTCACTAAAATATTGGTAAAAAAAATAATAATAACAACCAAATTAAATCATAAAGATAAAGGAAGAACAGATAACAGTGAGACTCAAAATTTAGAAGGTCGCAAAGAGAGAATAAATGGTACAGACTTAGCTGACAAGAACAAGTTGAAACTCACATGGCTAAGGTCAAAAGACAAAAATTGATTGGGACCATATAACGTATAAGAGCTCAGGCACTGGAAGAACCAGATGACTCTAATAATGGGAGGAAAGAGTAAAAGGTAGTAATCTTCCAGAATCCCTCCTAAATCCATGAAGTTAGGAGCTTTCCCAGGTATAATAATATTAGAAGCCTACAGACTCTCTGAACTTGGGTGTACCTGGCACAGGTGGGTACAGTGATACAGCAAGTAAAATGATGTACACTCAATTTTGAAAATTGTTTCCTACTCTTGGCTTTTAGGAAGCTGACAGTCAAGCTCATGCTACCTAGTTAAGATTTTGCATAATTTCTTTCCAATAAAATTAATCCACTCAAGAGAAAGAAAACTTCAGGTGCTCACTTTTGGTGTCTTTTTGATGTACTGGAAGATATTCATATTGTCACACAATTGTGAGGGCCACCAGTCCATTAATTCTCACCGTGCAGAGAACATTGTTATCTTTTTAGTGCTTCTGTCTTGAGTGGGAATACAGAACTAAGAATCCCAAAACCTTTGAAGAATAGCTCTTACATGGAAAACAGTCACCAATATAAACAACCAGAAATGGGAAAAATAAAGTTGGGGCAAAGAAAATATATTCAAAAGCTACGTGTATGTTCTTAGTGAGATAAGACAGTAGAGTATGTTTGCAAGTTTCTAAAACAAGAGCAGGATGCTACATAATATTTTAGAAAACAAGAAAAAATTCTAAGAAATTAAGTTTACGATAGCAGAATTTTTTCATTCTTTTTTCTCCTTTTCTTTTTTCTTTTCATATTTTTTCTTTCTTTCTTTAATCCATAGAGGGGTTAGAAGATACAGTTAGAAGATACAAATATCTCGGAAACAGGTCAAATAAAAATGTAAAGAGAGGAAAAATAGTCACCAAATCAAGAGAGCAAACCAAAAAAAAAAAAAAAAAAGAAGAAACATCATGTCCAAGGAGTGGGGGATGGGGGGGGGGAAGGATTAACACAGTATTGAATTGAGAGGAGAAAAAGAATTCCCAGGATCAGTAAGTAAATGAGTGTTTCTAGGAAACAGCTGTGCAGAGGGCCTAGTAATCAGTAAATTGAGGCTGGAAGAAAGGGACAGAGAACTCCAAGAGAGATGTCTGAAATTAAAAAAAAAAAAAAAAAAAGACATAGGTGGTTACCCTCTGGATTTGACCAAGGTTCTGATGATTTCCCTGATGAACCTTATAGATAATTTGAAATAAATCAGTTCAGTTCAGGTTTTCTTGATAATGTAACAAGCACTTGAAATAACCACTTTTTTCTCAAACAAAAATCATTCTCCTTTTGAATATTTCTTTAAATCAAGAAATAAATCAGTATAGCTTACAATAATAAATTCTCATTTACTGATTCCTTAGTTTTTTTTTCCCCACAAATTTCCCTCAACAAACATAGATTCACTTTATATTTAGTAGTTCCTAACTTATACCCATTTAAAATATTCATTTAATAAAGAAAACTACTGGCAGTGTTTATTTTGAAATGAAGTGTAGTTATAAATGCGTAAAAAAATAAATCAACATTACAATGGGAAAAAAAGAGAATTTTTTTTTCAATAGTCACTTCTTGCTCAAAAAATGTAATATCATTTCACTTTATATTAATAAATTCATTAACCAAATTAGTCACAAAAGAATTATTAATAAACTTCTGTCTCTGTTGGTCGTATTGATCTAAATGAGTACACTATTTTGATCTCCATTTCTTTATTTATAGATTTTTCCTCGCCTGGAAGTCTCTTGAGATAAAAAACATCATGTTGTCAAGTGGGCTTGAAAAGGTTGCTACTTACCACCTATTGAAACATTAAATGAGGCTCAGCTCACTTCCTTTAGGGAGTCATATTAAATAAAGCAACCTAGAATATCTTGTCCAGGACAGAATAAGAATAATGGCAAAAATCAAACATACCTAATACTGTATAGCTGCTTAAAATAAGATTTATTTCTCTCTTGTGGCTTCTTACAATACTACCTATCTATTTTGTCAAGTGAACATTCCCAAGTTACATGGTATGACATGGAACAGCCTAGATGCTGAAAACATATTTTTAGAAAATGGCACAATGGAGAAGTCGTATTGTTTTTCTATGGGCTATACTACAAAATTGGATTAAGACATTTCTAAGTGATTCATTTTTAAAAGCACATTTAGTTAGATAATAATTTCTGATGTTATTCCATCTATTTTAATCTGTATGAACAATGTGGGTTCTCAGTCTCTGATCAGATGGACTCCACTGGCCCAAGTCATTGAGCTAATATAAATGACAGAGTTATTTCTGATATGGACACATATTCAGTTGGTTTTCATAAAAGTAGGGAAATTAGAATTAGATGAGATGTTAGAATACTCTAACAATTTCATTTTGTAGGTGTCAAAACTGAAGTTTGGGGAAATGATTTGTCATGCACTTTTCAGGAAGTGCCATTCTATCCTTTTTAATCATCTGAATTTGTTTATTTTTACATGACAATTAATGATGATATTATTACTAATCACCAATATGTGTAAAACACTAGACTCAATATTTCATGTGCATTATTGATAATCATCATAACAGTCTCATTGTTATTATTACACATGAAAATATGATCCTTAGATGAGTAATTTCCCCAGCACCACATGGCCAATAAGTGATGGGATGAGATCTTTGAAGCCTATACTGTTCGCTGTGCTATCCTGGTTCCCACTTACACTGGCCATGTTTTCTTACCCAGACATAATTTTAAAAAAAGAAAAAAGCCTACACCTGTCAAGTTTTTCATAACATAAACTCAGGTTTGGTCACAGAAGTTGAGTGAAATCATTATGTTTCAACACACTGCTGCATTGTTTCCATAACTAACATTATTGCCATTTTTAAATGGTGAACCAAATTAATAGGACACTATCAAAATCCAAAGTTTGTTGTATTCTGTTTTAACAGATCCAGGTGTACTATAGTCTAAATAATGTTTCTCAAAACATTTATAACTTTATCATCAAATTTCCTGATGTCCTATGGGTAGAGTCTAATTTAATTATAAAGATGAACATTAACACGATCATAAAAAATTTTCTATTATAACTTTACACAAAGGTTTAGTTTTTTAAAAAATTAAATTACCTAATTTCATTTATATAAAGAAGCATAGACAAAAATAGTTAACATAACATCCAACCGTAGATCAATGCAATCTTAGAATTAATTTATTATTATACAGTGAACTAGTCTCAAGGTAGAAATATGGAAAGACCATTTCAAGTCTTGAAATATCAGTGGAAGGAAAATAGTTGTTAGCCCCACATGTGCTGGACAGTAAACCAGGCTAGTAATTTCTATAGATTATTAAAAGTATAAAAATCAAAATACAAAAATAAAAATGGCCTGATTCTGCTATCTTTAGGAATTTAGAGAAAACAGCTTAAGAATAACAGACACCTGTACCTATTAGAAATTTAATCAATTATTACAATTCCACATACTCTACACTCCAGAGGATTCATTCTTAAAACTTTAAATTAATTATTTAAATAAATATTTAATTTCTAATGGTGAAACTTAATGGTTACCAAATTCTCTAAAAAATTCAAAAAATGTTTGTAACTTTTTTTAGATTATAAACCCTTTTGGGATGCTGATGCAAACTGTGAACCTTGTACCTACAAAAATACTCTTGAGCTCACACACACACAGTGTTGCCTACTGTTCCAAAGAATTTACAAATACTTTAATTGAGACCTTCTGCCTCCCATCAACTCAAAGCAAAGAAATATTGGGGACCTGAAATTTCATCTGTGTGGAACTATCCTTAACATTTTCTAAATTTTTAAAATATCATTTTATGAGTTAAAGATTATCTCCAGCTATAAAATTTCTTTATCTACATACCTGAATCTTCACAGAATTTAATAACTGTCATTATTTTATCCTAATTATTACTTTTCATGCAAGCCTGGACTTACTGAGGATTTCCCTCTTCTGTCTTTGGGCATTGGTTTCTAGCAAAAAAAAGTCTTCTATCTTAGCATCTACCTTAAATTACTGCATTCTTTTTTTGCCTCTATATTTACACTAATCAATAAGGTTTCTGAAGACAGGGACAATGTCTTGACCATTTTTTTTTAATCCACATTATCTAGTATAGTATCTCATACACAGTAGGCATTTAATAAGTATTTACTAAGTGAATAAATGTGCTGAGATTACAGCCTTTAGCATACTTTATCAACATTCTCCATTCTTATAATCCAGCTTTTCTGCCAAGTTTCAAATTCATTTTCAAGGAAAATCCTTCTGATTGAATTTTAAGTTTTATATTTGAAAAATCAGATTATTCAGTCACAAGAAACAATTGTTACTTAGCACATATTTGCAAGCCTTTGACAATTTTTAGACTTAAGAACTCACCTACTACTCTCCTATTTCATAAATTAACCATATGCATAACACATTATAGGCACACATTAGTGCCAGTACTATAATTAACTTACGCCTTTCAATAACATAATTTCACATTATGATTTAGAACTGTGTTTTATGAGTTAATTTCTTTGGGGTTAGGATTTTTATCCTGTATGTTCTTTATAAAGTTCTCTTTCAAATGCATTTTTTCTAGTTCTAATTTGCCTATAAATAATTAATAATAATAACTTTACATATTCCAGGCAAAATGTTGGAGGATATTGCTGAAATTTGCACAATTTTTCAGCAAGAATCACTGAACCAGTTTGAAGACTTTCCAATTCAGAAGACGACAGTACAGGAATAGTAAAAGAGAAAACTCTATATTAAGCTTTAAGAATAGTTTTCTTCAAATAATAATAATAATAATAATAAAGAATTATTGATTGAGAGAAAAGACCCAAGTGAAACAACATACATAAATGTGGAGCTGACTAGGAAAGAATCAGATAAAATTTATGAAACAGATTTATCAGTTTTCTAATTTGCGTTCATGGTTTCAGTGGAGAGAGTGAGAAAGCTTGCTGCTCCCATGACACTATGCCCTGCCTTCAGAGTAGGGTGAATGCTCTTCCTGGCAATAGTCTAATCAAGAGAAAAAGAAGCATCTTGTTTGCAAGAGGAATGAAACAGTACATAAGTCAGAATAAGATCTTTGGTAAATACTCAGTATTCTTTATAATGGGAAAGTGAGATTACAAATCTTCCCCCCCTTTAAAAACAATCATATATTGAACTAAATTGTGAGATCTTAACAATCATTTTGTCATTATTCATTGAGGAAAGAAAAGTACAAATGGGGAAAGAAAATAAACCAGGACCTTTTAAGAACCTACAGTTTCTTAGGCTTTTCACACCATATTCTTATTGGATGCTCACAAGGTGCCTTGCAGACAGACAGTTATTTATATATTATCAATGAAGAAAAAGTAGATAAGCAAATTGGTCCAAGACCCCCAAACAAGTGTCAGAGGCCAAATTCAGTCAAGATATGTATGAATCCTCATTTTTTTCTTTCCACTTACTATACACTATGGAGAAAATGAGGAAAGGCAGTAAAATAGATGGCATGTTTGTGACAAAACATTTCAGTTAAGGTTGATTGATAGTGATGGAGGCGGAGTTCAGAAAAAGAGACAAAAACTATCATATTTGTTTCTGATCTGACTTTGGATACGGATTTTATTTACACAGTAGATATGTGGTGAGCATAAGGGAAAACAAGTTGTTTAGGATTTATTACTGTAAGGGTTAACTCAGAACATAGCCCCTCCACATACTCAGAAGATCGACAGTTGCCCAGCCAGCTGCCAAGGAAGGCAGTACACTTGGGAGTGGTGCCTGCTCCCATGGACATTATCTGCTTTTGTAATCAAGCAGCACATCTTGCTCCCATCCGTCTGAGAGGGCGGCTACTCCCCCAGTGAGATAACCCCTCCTTCTAATGTGGGCATAGGAAACTCTTCTTGTGGACATAAAAAAAGCTCTGACCAGCCTCTGCTGAAGCTCCCCTGCTTCATGAGTAATAGATGGCATTTCTCACCCCTCTGGTCCTCCTGGTATTTTTTGTGGAATATCCAAATGCAGGTGCAAGTTCCAGGCCTGGGGATCCTGTGTTACAATTACCGAGAGTGATCTCAACATGAATCTAAATAGCTGCATGTGAAGTCCAATAAGGAGGCAAAGACCTCCAGAAATCAGAGTGGAAAGGGAGCAGACCTCTTCAGAAGTGAAAGATGTAAAATCCAGATGTTATATTTAGTTAAGGCATGTGAGTCACACGCAATGAGTGAGGCATAAATTCCTAATATAGTTGATTATGAGGTGTCTGATTTATTTTATTATTTCAAGAAATAATGACCAGTCTTAATGGATATGAACAAGTCTTGTTGGATATGAGGTCCTTCTTCATACTTAAATAAATTACATTAATTTTAGTGGCTGAGAATGACCCTTGGATATGCTTTGGGTCAAAAAAGCAATTCTTTGCTTTTCTTTTATAGAAAGGAAAAATTCTCATCTAAATATCTTTCTTCTTGGACCCAGCATTTGTATTTTTATTCCTTCTTTAATAATGCCTCTTTTTCTGACTTTGTCAAATATAGTTGAACACATTCAGAACAGTTAAAATTGTGACCAAATTTGACAACAACATAGTGAATCTTTGGAGGCAAACTACATACCGATGCTCTCCCCCCACTCACCATTACCAACTCTAAAGTGTCATTTACACTCAGCTAATCTCTTCTGGAGACTGACAGGTACAACTGAATGGATAAACTCTATCTTCCCTAAGAAGTTCCACTGAGAGGTACACTAACACTAATTTAATAAAAATTTAAAGGAAGAGATTAAAGAAATTTACCAGGAAATAATGGCCAGTCTTAACAGATATGATCAGTCTTGATGGATATGAAGTCTTGTGGTGAAATCCTCTAAATAGTCTGAGAGATAACAGGAAACCAGATCCTGTAGCTCCTCATTAGATTCTGAAAAATTATGTTATCTACTGGAGGGCTGAACAATGAAAAGACATGGTACAACTTAAATTTCAACAGACTTATGTGGGTCGCTAGGTTGAAAAGCTGAGGAAAGTGGGACAAGAGTAGCAGTAGGGATAACAGTTAATTAATGAGGCTATTGCAATGTTCTAGATAAACGGTGATGGCAGCATAGGCAGTGTTTGAAATCTGGAAAGAGAAGAACGTTGCGGCAGAAAATAAGGTAAGGATATAGTCTGAGCGTCTGCAGTGAAAGGTCCAATTGGATTTGCCAGTGACACAGGTCCTCCCTCTGGGACAATATGGCTCCAGGTGCAGTGACAGAGAAACTGAGTAATTGTCTGGGTCCATGTGTTTGTAACTGGTAGGAATATATATAACTGTGCCCATTGACTATACAATGATCTTTAAGGCAAACCATTTCAGATCTTCTCTTCTAGAATCCAATGCCTCTTTTCTTCCATTTCCCCCTTTTGAATCTTACTCATACCTGAATATGTCCCTCAGTATTACCTCCTTTATGAGACTTCATGAATACTACAGCAAGACTATTCCTCTGAACTACCCTAGTCCTTTGTTAAGAACCATATTTACCTTTTATACATATATATAAAATATATATATATAAATATGTATTTTATATATATAAAATATATATATATATATTTATTTTTACCATCTTCTTTATGACATCATTCACCAAACTTTGAATGAGCATGTATTCTGTGTCAGGCTTCACATTATATGGTAAATTCTTTGACAGCACTTTGTCATGTACCTTGAAGATGTGAGGCCCTTGAATAAATGAAAAAAAATGAATAAAGAGTTTGGCTGAAGATGGAAGCAGAACTCAGGTTTGCTAACTTCTAAGAAAATGTTCCATCCTCTACCTAATACCTCAGCAAACTCAAATGTCCTTTCCTTTATAGAGGTAGCAAACTGGCTTTTTAAAATAGACCATACAACAGTAAATGTAAATCCTTTTGGATAATTAGACTTATTCATACATCAGTTTTTATAGAGTAATGCAATTCATGCCAATTGAATACCTCTAAACCATTTAGTTTACAGAAGAATGAATCATTCTCACATTAACTCAGTTTTCTTTATCCGTAGCTTCTGAAAAAAACACAGGTGTAATTAAAATAATGATGATACAATAGAAATGACTCCCATATCACCTTACATGGTCCCCATTTGTCATCTCTATTTCTGAGAATACTCTGTCTTTACTTATTCTTAACAACTCACAGAAAAATCCTTTGAAGAAACAGCATTATTAGTCACTGAGCATTCACCAGATTCTAATACTTTATATGTATTAGCTCTACCCTTAAATTATCCATTGAGATAGCTGAAATTGTTCACATTTTACTATTTGAAGAAACTGAGCATAGAGAGCTTAAGTAATTTTTCTAAGACTGCACATGCAGTAAACAATAAAACTTGAAACAGTTTCATATCTATACTCTTTCTAAGTTGTACACATGAAATTCCAAAGGCCTAATTTTCTGATTTTTAAGAAATAAAGCCCCCTCCTCCAGAGACAACAGCAAAGTCTCAAAAATTTGAAAACTAGCTAGTTCCTTTCCTTTGTCTTCTGGCCCTAATAACTAAAAACACTTGGATGGTGTTACTTTTGTATTTGTACTACAGGCCTTAAATTTAAAACAATGAATCAAAAAAGAAACTTTTTTATGCAAAATGTTTTAATTGCATTAAGTCACTAAAATCCTACATGTCAGATCAGGCAATTTCCATGGAAAATAAATAAGAAAATAAGACTACATGCCTAAGAATAATGCATTATAACTAAAAGGAATACCACCAAGACTCAAGAAAAGGGAAGTACGTATTTCCTTGTCATTTATATAAGAAACGGTGTGCATAATTCATTCATTTTAATTAATTATCTTAAAGGAACTTAATGATAATTAGTAAATTTGATAATCACCTAAGACCTTTTAAAAGCATTTTGTGTTTAAAAAACATTTAAAGGAAATTTTGAGAACTTGTCTCAATGAAATATGAATGATATCAAGTAAACAGCAATGAATAGTGAATGAGGTTATAGGAAACACATACATAAAAATGCTGTGCATGAAAAGAAGACATCCTAGGAATTTATCCTATCTCTGGTTATTTTTCATATATTTTTTATAGGTTATAATAGGAAAAACAGAGATGACGGTCATGGATTTACTTAGTAGTTTAACAAGAATTAAACTAAAACATTCTTGGAACAGAATCACACACTGGTACTATATGCTAGTTTTGATGAGCTCAAATACAAACATAGGATCACTTGTGTTGTAACCCTTCAATATTTCAAATTTAAACTTACATATCATTTTCCATCTGTGTCCATGTACTCACTTCAAATTTACAAACCTCCTCAGAGTCCTCGACTTTCATTTTATTTTTAATAAGGTTGAGAATTTTAATTACCCAGAAATATTTGCAAAACATTTTGTGGGGAAAAAAGAAAAACAGAATGAAGGAACTGTACCCAGGAGTTCTGTGTATTACAGTCAGGGGGAACAAATGAATCTCCTGTGTCCTTTGGTCATCCTAGAGTGACTCAATATTTCTGATCATAAACAGCAGAAATCCTGGCAGCCTTTTCCAAATGAGAAGCAAGAGATATGGAGTAGAGCTGAGAAAGGACAAGTGAGCTAGAGAGAAATTTCCATAGCATTGAGAAAGGGATAGTCAGTATTCAGAGGATGAGAGCCTCTGGAGAGGCTTTAGAGTATGAGGAAATTGGGAAAGAGAAATCACAGACTTTAAGAATTGGTGCTATGGGTTGTAATTTAGATTTCCTTTACTGTGCTTCAAGAGATGCAATTCAAGTTTGGAAACTCTTTGCTATTAGTTGCTGGACTATACACTGCACATGACAATACAGGAAATCTGATATACCTGGGGTCCTGACTTATATTCAGTCCTTGTGATTACCCAAAATATAGAAGACACTATTGTGACAATCATTGTCATAGTAGTGATTTGTTTAATTCTCATCCAATGAATTAGTCCACACTGTGAGCATGCTGCTTTGTCAATGGATTATATTGTAACCAAGATGATATTATTCCAGAATAATGGCCCTTAGCAAGGGCTAAATAAAAGAACATGGAGTTGTGTTGGTGCATAGGAAGAGAAAGAACAGTCAGAGTTTCCTCAATTCTTACCTAACCAACTATAGTTAGAAGCTCCACTCCTTAGACACTGATGCCAGGCATCAGATTTTACCTTTAGAAGACTAACCTCCCAGTGTGAGATCAGAGTCTGGGACTATCCCTTCATTAGAAAGAAGTAAAAGAAGCTATCAGTCTATCACATTGTGACCTACCTGAGGCAAATCCTGCTATGTGTTCTTCAAAATCACATACCTAATCCTAACACTTGTGCTCTATCCTTGTTAAATGAGGCCAATATCTTGCCTTAAAACTTACCTCCAGTTCTGGGTTATGGTTTAGGCCTGTTGAACTTAGGCCTAACCATTCTTGCCCCATATGAGAATTTCTCTGAATCTTAGGCCTCCAACCTAAATTTCTCGGGGGCCACTGATCTCTGGGGCCCTACAAACTGATGAATACTGTTTTGTCATGTCTACAATCAGAGCTTATAAAGAAACTATTTCTAAAGTCTTTGTAAATCCAAAAGCCTATTACGGTTGACTCTTGGACAATGTGGGGGTTGGGGGCACCAACTCACCCCACACAGAGTCAAAAATCTGCATGTAATCTTTAACTTACCCAAAATTTAAATTGTTCCTCGGTATCCATGGGGGACTGATTCCAGGACCCTGGTAGATAGCAAAATCCATGGATGTTCAAGTGCTCTATATAAAATGGCACAGATCAATGCATATAGTCTGCCCTCCACATCCATGGACTACCAACCAGGGATGGAAAACAGGTATTTACTGAAAAAGTCTGTGTATAAGTGGACCCATGCAGTTCAAATCCAGGTTGTTCAAGGGCTAAGTGTACTTTGCCAGATACCAACTATTTACCCAGACAACCACTGACCTTTCTCACACTTTTGGCTCACTATCAAAACAATTTGTTTCAAGGTCACAGTTCCAGATCCAGACCCTCCTTTGGCTGACTGAGACCAAATTAAATAGAAACAGAGAAATATGTCTGAATTATAATGCAGGACTTGTGACAATTAAGCCACATGAAAAAGAATTATTATTTCATTATTGTTCTGGAATTATAATTTCTCACATTTTGACATCTGAATTAGAAGTACCTGAGCCCTAAGGGGGGAAATCTCATTAAAATTTATGTTATCAATAATAGAAATAGTTTTAAAAAAATAATGACCTTGCTAATTTCTGCATAAATATCATGTGCTTTCCAGTTTCCTCTGCTATAAACTTTCATCAAGTACTAAAAGGACATTTTTTGAGATTTGCGATTAGTGTGGTATGAGGAGTGAGGAATACTAGAAAGCATTAAGATCTCACAAACTTCTGCTTCCCTCCCTTCTCCTCCTTCTCTCTCCTGGATTCATAATAAGAACTGACTTATTTTGTAGAAAAAAGAGATGAAGTGACTGTAAATTGTCCTTGCTTGTGAGGGTTGGAGGGAAGCATAAAAAATTAAAAGCTAACAGTAAATTAATAAATAGTAATTTAATCTATTATTTCCCTATTTATATTTCTGCTAGCTCCTCCACAAGTGTTCAAGGAAGTTGCCCCTTTATGTGATTGACCTTCAAGTTCAGAAAACGTCCATCTGACTCTGATGAAATAGCTAAAGAGAAGTCAAATAACTCACAAGGAGACATTGGACAAGCAAAGATTTTTAAAAATCTAAATTGCTATCTAGGCCCTAAATAACAAAACTGCTTTGAGGTCATATAAATTTAGAGGAAATCCCACTGAAAACCTTCAGGGTACTGGTTAGAGAAAATTGAAGAATCGTAAATCTCCAGGTTCACGGTCATTATCCTCATCAAATCAAGCTTACTTAGTGATTGATAACTTCAAAGAACTTCTACATACTTAAATCTCAAAAACTGTTTAAGATATTAATAGTGTCACCTTTCTATATTTGAACAAAAGAGTTACCAAGAGGTTTGAGAAAAGTGTCACACTAATAAGTGGCAGACCTGGAAAGAACATTCAGGTTTTCTGGCTCTTCTCTATGATGCAGTTATTAAATTTAAGAAGAAATACATGTAACTTGCAGATTTTTGTAATATCCTTCATGAGACTAAGGAAATTCCCTATTACTTCTAGATTTTGACAGGTCTTATTATGAATGGGTGTTGAATTTTGTCTAATGCTTTTTCTGCATTGATTGAGATAATCATATGACTTTTTCTCCTTTACCTTGTTAGTGTGATTTATTGTGTTTAAAATTTTAAAGTCACTTTGTATTCCTGAGGTAATCCCTACTTGGCAGGATGCATTATCCTTTTTATATATGCCTCTATTTGATAAGATTACATTCTGTCAAAGATTTTTATACCTATGTTCTTGAGGGATATTGGTCAGTACTTTTCTTATAATGAACATATTTATATAGGGATTATGCTGGTTTTGTAAAACAAATTGGAGAGCGCTTGATTCACAAATATAGAAGAAAACCTGGTGAAGAACAGAGGGGAGGGGGTTTGGGGGGCTGGGAGAATGGGGTGAAGGGTTAAAGAAGTACAAATTAATAGTTGATAGATGGTCATGGGGTTGGGTAGCATAGCATAGGGAACGCAGTTAGCATGAATGTAATGGCTAGTAGGAAAGCCAGAGGAGAGAGAAAGAGCAATCAGGGGGATTATTTTATAAACTATATAAATGTCTACTCAATGTACTCTATACTTGAAACTAATAAAATAATTTTTTTTTTAAAAGTTGAAGAATGTTTCCTCTTCCTTCTTTTTCTGAAAGGGTTGTCTAAGAGCGCTAATTTTAATTTGTTTATATTTTTGATAGAATTTACCACTGAGGCCATCTGGGCCTGGAGTTTTCTTGAGGAAGGTTTTAATTACTCATTAAATTTCTTTAAGAGATATAGGGGCTATTTTGATTTATTATTGCTATATGCAGGAGAATTAGTTTAAGACATTCTGCCTTACTATAACAAACTAGACCTAGAACAAACTAGAGTGATCTTTTGAAAAACTCGTACTTGGTCAAGTTATGCCTCTGATTTAACTCATTCAATAGTTTTCTACTGTCCTTAGGCTAAAGTTCAAAAGATAGAGTACAGTCAACAAGATCCTCTATCTCCTGCCCTCTCTCCCTCAGCAAACAATGTTCTATTACCTGATCTCTGCACTTCATGTATTGGTTTTCTTTCAATTCTTCAAAACAGCATGCTTCCTACTAACTCGGGGCATTTCGTACATGTGTCCAACTGCCAGGAACATATGAAGACCTGCTAAATCCCTTTAGCTTCAACTTCCAGTTTATATTTCACACATCATATCCAATGTCACTTCCTTGGGGAAGCTTCCCCTGAAAGCTCTGACTACATAAGGTTCTTCTGTTCTCCACTTTCACTGCTCCCCATTAATTTTCTTCCTTTGCTTCTGTGATATTTTATAACATTGTACTTATATATTTAATGGCTATCTCTCCCACAAGACTAAGAACTCAGTGAGAGCTAGGATCATTTCTATTTTTTTTTTATGATGGTATCTCGAGACCTAGTATATAATAACTAATAAATAGAGCTTAAGTATTTTTGAATGGTTAAATAAATGAATCAATAAATGTAAGATGACTTTTAGATATTCCTGTCTATTTTTATGTCTTCATGTTCTATTGACCACTGTTATGAGCTAATTCATTTTAACATTTCAGTAGAGTATAATGACTCTGTTTTTATCAGTTTAGCTTACACTTTTGTTTTCTTACATTAATGTAAAGGAGTGCATTATGATGAAAATATAATGAGCCAAATGGAAAGACTTTTGGGGCCCTTTTTTCCCCTAAGTTATCCCATATAAGCAAAGATCTACATTGACCACTAATACAAGCTATGTGATTTTGTTCTTGGCATTAGACACCTAATAAACCTTAGTTTCTTCTTTTGAATCTGGAATAAATAACTTTACCTTTCCCTGCTAACAATATGTGAAAATGTTTGATAAACCATAAAATGTTACAAGAAGTTATGGGATTGTTAATGGTAACCTTGGAATGGGGAATGTTTACCTTGGAAGTATGCATTTATTTTCCTTTAAGTACTAATTCAAAATGTATACAATAAACTTTGGAGAAAAATATTTCTAGAAAAAATACTGGACAAAAACATTTCTAAATTTTCTCTAGGGTTTTGGGGTTGGCATCTATTATGAGTATGGGGTAGAAACACTAATCCAAAAAAGAGAGAGAGAAAAATGAGCATCCTATTTAGAATACTGTGACCACGCTATTAGTGTCTATTACTATTTATTGTTTCTATGGGTTATCCCACTTTCCTGTATTTTTGATCAGTGCCCTGGGAAATCTCCCTCAGGTACCACAGTGAAAGCTCCTTTTCAATGTGGAAATCAAGCCACCTCAGCTTGGAATTTGGGAGAGGCTCTTGTCCAGAGGCAGGAGGAGGACAAGACCTACTGTGTCCCAGCAGTCCTTCTAAGTCCTGGAGTTCTTTGAGATGCTGGGAAATAAAATGACTCAAAGCACACAATCTGGAATTAGTTATTCAGAAGTCAAGTGGCTGCACTGACACAGTGCAAGGAAGATAACAAAACCATTCAACAATTTTACCGGCACACAGACAGCACTGACCTTGGAGAAGAGCCATAATGATGACCAGAAATAATTTCAGCTGCCATCAGCAACATTATATATTCATGAAGTTATGTTTATTTGTCCTTTGCATCAAACATACTTACAAATGAACCAAGTTCTTAAGTTGTCTTTGTCCTCTTTAACATCAGCATGAACATCAACAATAAACATTACACATCTTTTAGCCACATAGAAATGAACTATTTTATAAAATTATGATGTTCAATTTCTGTTTTTCTCCTCCTACTCTTCCTGCTGTGAACTGAGACCTGCAGATCCTTTTTACGGTTTTAAATGTATGGGTATAAACATTTCTTAACCTCCGTTAATTCTAGAGGCAAGATCCAGGTAAAATTTAGAAGAAAAATTAAAGAAAGGAAAAAAAACTATCTCTGCATCTTTAACTGGATTTAGACAAATGTCCTGTTACAAAACACATTTTATGTGTTGAATTCTCTCTTCTAATTATAAATTTGAAATTTCAGAATAAAGGGACACAGTGACGTGACAGTGTCTCCAGAGAGGCAGTCAGGCTAGCTTCCAAGAAGCTGTAAAAGGACATTTCCTTTACTAAATTTATCCCAGTCTAAGGTCTGCCCTTCAGTTATCTAGGCTCAGAAATCTAATTTATCAGATCTGGCAAAAAGAGGGCAGTCCACATTAACCAAGCTTATAGCGAATGACATGTAAAACAAACTCATACGTTCTTAATCAACAATGAAAGCTTTAACAATCATGCAGAATATTCTTTATCTCTTGAATAGATCTGCATTGGATACTACATTATAATCATTTAGTTGCTTGGAGAATAGGGACTCAAAGACAAGAGAGTTACCTGGATGATTCACATATTGAATATATTCAGAACAAGGTCACTAAACTCATGCATCCATATTTACTACAAGGGATCTGTTTGTGAACTTGTCCAGTCCACTATATGATCAATGCTTTCCTCTTATTTCTTTTCAAATCTGGCTCACAACTGAGAGTTTACCATAAACTTGTAGGGTGATTTTTGTTTACTGTGGCTAGTCATAATAAATTTTTGTTAAACTTTCAGAGACTGATCAAACTATTTAAGACTAACTTAAAAAGCATTGATACCCTGAATATATACTATATATATATAATATATAATAAATATATTAAAATATATTTAATATAGAAATATAATATATCTAATATAAATATAATACATATTTAATATTAGTTATATTATATATTTTAGATATATAATATATAGTATATATTCCTTTCCCAGGATAACTATATATATAAAATAAATATATATTAAATATATAAAATGTATAATAGATATTATATATTCCTGGGAAAGAGAAAACATTATATATATATTAGAAATGTAGAAATGTTTGCTTTTGTTATGAGCATATCACAGAATTCACACATACAATTAAAATAGTACACTGATTTGTCTCTTTCTCACACTCAACCATCCTTATTAATATCCTGGAACTCGAATTGCTTTCATTTGTTTGTTTTGTTTTTTCATGTATTTGATGGAGGTACTAAATTTCATTTCACTCTATTCCAGAATTTACATCCCAATACCTGGATCCAGGCTTTCCTTACTCACTAATTTGTTATTTAAAAGAATAAATATATGAAATGGTATCATTTCCTAAAGTAGTCCCCCTATAAAGCATGAATAAGACTTGGGGTAGATTCTGAGAACCTTTCAGGGTATATGTAGATGGCAAAGTGAAAGGGAGTGGGAAATAGAAGTGGGTGGGAAGCACAGACAGAAGAGGCTGGGAATCTCAAAGATGTGTTTTCACTTCTTATAAATTTTGCTCAGGACAGGTCTCAATCACAGACAGAATATTTCAAAATAAGATAGCCTTTACATTATAATGGTCTCCTTTCTAGTTGTGTTCAGAGAATACTCTTAAATTAGATTTTAGAGAGATATCCTGAGGAGCACCCCCTCCCCATCTTGTTTGTTTTATTTCTCTTCTCCTTCCTCTATGTAAATTCCAGAAACTTGCTGATTCCAGGCATGACTGAATGAAAAAGAAATAGCGACACTGTGGTAAGAGTTAAAAGGAAAGGAGCAAGGCATAAAAAATGTTCTTCAAGTTTACAAATTGAATTGCTACTTTGGTAAATTCTCCTTTATTCATAGGGATGAAAGTAAATCAGAATTTACTAAGATTCAACAGAAATGTTCCCACTTCTAAGGGATAAAACTGTATCTCAAAGGACTTTGCTAAATTAAATAACAGAAGCCAAAAGAAAGCATTTTATATTAATTACACAAAGAAATAAATATAGACATTACAAGATGAAAAAAATCCAAGAACTCAGCTATAAATTCAATAATGGAAAGGATACAAATTATAAAATTTAATCTGCCAAACTACTGCAGAGTAAACAGATTCCATTTTGCCCCATGAGATTTCAGCAGAATTGTTGGTTTATTTCTTCTTTAACTTTTATTATTTTTTAAGAATTGTGTAACATTCTTCCTCAATGCAATTTAAGAAACCAGGGCAATGTGCACACAAACAGGGGTTCTGATATCTAAATTGAGCTGTGCCAGGATTACAGTCTGTTCTAGCTGCAAGGCAGCCTATATAAAGTTGATTCATCTTTTATGGGTCTAATAGGCACAGTTTACCTGTTCTATTCTAATTGCAGAATTATTATAACTCATCATAATGAAACAGATAACAACTTGATTTTCAGTTTCAGAGTAGGGGTGCCACTAATGCAGCTAAGTTTCTGCTTATAGCAAAAAGAGTTCATGGAAGTCATAGAAACCCCTGTATGAGGTAATAATTTATATTAGTATTGATTTCACTTTCATGAATCCAGTCTTTACAAGCAGTTAGAGATTTACAACTGTCAGTTCTTTAGGTAGTTTTCTATAAATTGCTCAGATTTGAACTCTAAAAAGATACAGAAAAGTTTGAATAACAAATATCTTCTCAACAAGACTTTAAAAAAAAATTAGGATAAAAGAATTTGAGTGGCAGTTGAATCTGATTCCTTTTTGTCCAGTAAAGTGATACAATAAATAAGAGCATGGACAGTACAGTCATGTAGCCTGAGCTTGAGTGCTGGAATTATCATCTCTTAGCTGTGGGTCATAGGGCAAGTTAAACTCTCTAATCCTCAGTGTTCTCATCTGCATAACAATAACAATAGCACTTAACATGGAGAATTGTTATGTTGATTAAACAACAAAATATATGAGAAAGTGGCACATAGTAAGCACTCTATAAAGTTAGAATTAGAAAAATCCTAGAATATATATTTTTTGTGCTCCAGGGGACTTTAGAGATTTTTAATGATAAATAACTAATAGAAGTAAAATATTACTTATGTTTTTCCCCAGGAAGAACAAGTTAGTCTCAGTATAGACAACTGACATACCTATAAAGAATGAATATGCATTGTCATATTTTGGACATCTTCCCAAATGTGACTTAAAGTCTTGGGACTTGAAGTCAGTAGAGACATCACGGCCTTACTTTTTATAAAGATAGTCAAAAAATACAATTTCCTTCTTCCATAAAGAGAAAGAGAATTTTCAAAGTCATGAGCAACATGATTGATGAACAGGAAGATTTTCCTAATCCAACTTGAATTATTTAAATAAACACAGAATCCATGTGGTAGATAGAAGAAACAGATGAAGGGAACCACTACTAATTTTATCTACCTATAAGTGTTTCATCAACTTTCTGTCCTGCCACAATCTTCAGGCTAGTCTATGGTCTGTCTTTCATTGCCACTCAGCTGGCCTGAGAGAAAGGAAAACTAAGACTGCATAGCTAACAATGAGAGTGTACAGACACAGATGAGAAGATGCATGGACAGAACAAGAAACAGCCCACAGAGAAGCAAAAGTAAATCACACATTCAGAAAAGATAAATATGTTCTCACTTTCTAAGAAGTCCATATTGTTATCATTTTCAATGTAAATAATAGTGTCAAATAATGGTATTTAACCATAAGGCACGGTGGTTAAGACCGTACACTGTTTTGACAGCCTGGTTAGAACTGCACATGCTATGTAGCTTTGAATGTTCACTAACTCTCAACTTATTGACATAAAAAATGGCTAATAAGGTATCCACTTCATGGTTATTGTTACGATTAATTACAGCACAGAGTGTGACACACAGCAGCATTCCAGAATGTGATAGCTATTATTATTATTATTATTATTATTTACTATGAAAATATCTAGGAGAATATTTTACTATGTTTTCTTATTCTCGAATGCTAGAGCCTTAAATTAAAAAATAAACAAAAACCAAACAAACATCAGTTACACACTAAAAGCAAAATGATACTCAAACATAGGAGAAAACAGTGAATCAGCAATGGTTTTAAGACTCTTTGTGCAGGTATGTTGCCATTTAAATGACATTCAAAACAAGGACAATGTACCTATGAACCTGAAAGGTTGTATATGTAAAACAGGGTCGATGGAGACATGAATTCATATAATTTATAAGCTGGAGATGAATGTAGAGAAGATTCAATTCTATACACTCATTTTAGAGATGAGTAAATTCATGCCTGGAAAATGGGTGCCCCATGGTTACCAGATGGTTAGTCACAAATAATGGAAGTCAAATATTTGCCAGTTTTCCCAATAAGACCACTAGTTTTAAATATAATTAATTCCTGGCCTTAACTGTCAGCTACGGTAAAGTTTCTTGTGAGGAAGAGTAGATTCCTAAAGCAGTTTTGGGGTGTCCTTGAACACTGACAAAGGAGAGAATTAGGACAGTGACACTTTATATTAGATTTTTGGGCTATTTTAAATAATGGCATTTCTCAATTTCATTGTGTGACCATATTTCTGGGTTTTATTTTCAAGATTCAAAGCAATGAAAGAAAGTCAAGCATAGAAAGTAGTGTTTACCTGAATAATTGGAACAGCTTCTTATGAGCTGTTTTATTTACTCTTTGGGTAAATATATTTATTATTCAGGCAGTTTACTTTTAAGCATTAAATATTTATGTAACATTTTAAATGCATATGGTTTTATAAACCTTGTCTAACATACATTGTATGCTGACAATAATTACCAGAAATTGAAGTATATCATAAAAGATTGTATGAACCTTCAGAGAATTTCTAGCCTCTTCCATTATATTACTGATATAACCACTTCAGGATTTATAGAATGTCCTTGCCAAACCATCTGAAAGAACAATGATTTTTCTCTAGTTATATATTTATAATTGAAAACAAATCTTTACAATTAACTTGCAAAATTGGTATTGATTTATAAATAATTGCAAAGTATTTCCAGATTATTATTATTTAAGCTCACTCAATAATCTCATTCTCTTTTTTCCTGTGTGCCAAGAAACGTGTTAAATAAGAGCTTTATTTTAGCTCAGGACATTTTGGGTTGGAAAATATTTGTTGTATGGCCCTGTCCTGTGCATTGTAGGATGTTTTGTAGCATATCTAGCTTTTATCTTCTAGATGGTAGGAGACGCAATCAGAAATGATTCCAGACGTTGCCACATGTCTCCTGGCCTGCAAAATTATCCCTGCTGAGAACCACTGCTTTAGCTAATTGAATTCTCTCAATAATCCCATGAGGTATGTATTATTTTCTCCATTTTCTAGATGAGGTGACAGAAGCTTAAGGCGTTTAGCAATTTGCCAAGGTCACACAGATAGAAAGTAGAAATCAAATCAACAGCAGATCCCAATAATTTAATCATTGGATGATACTACCTTACTCAAAGACACAAATAAACATAAAATCAAGTTCCAAGTATGCACAGAAATCTCCCCTGCCATAATGAAATGGAAAGACTCCTTTCCATTGAATGAAAAGGAGCACATACTATTCTCCTGGAAAGTTTTTACTCTATACATATAATGTATACGTCATTTTGCATAGTGCTGTAGCCATAAGGAATACAAAAATTTAAGTGGCTTAAAACATAAAAATCTGTTTCTGGCTCTTGTTATGCTGTCATTGTCATGCAGCATGGGTTTTGCATCATCATTTTGGGATATAGGTCAAGGGTGAGGACCTGTGGGGGACAGACCCATCTCTGGCAGGGCAATAACAAAAATACACGGTGCACTTAAACATTTTTGCTCATAAGTGACACAGATCACTTCCATTTAGTTTACTTGGTCAAAGCAAGTCAGATGGCCAAGTGAGAACTCAGTGGCAGGGCAGTATACCCTTCCCTCACAGAGGGGCCAAGTAGGGAGGGGCCGGGGAAGAGCATTTTAATAAGGAAGACAATAAATATTTTTGAAAAATAATACAACCTTCAGACAACTACATTGAAAAATGATGAGGTAATATCATCTAGTAAAACAACTTGTTTTTTACTCAAATTGCCCATATCTGTGTGTTTCTTGGAGGCACCTGTTTAGGAAAGTAAACTTAATGTGGCAGCCAGCTCCCAGAAATGGAATTGTGACATGCTCAATATTTACAACCTCAAAACAGTAATATAGCAGAGATACCACAAGACAAATGAACGTGGTCTCCTGATTCTTTCCTGATAACTTTCCTTTAGAGACCGAACAAAATCTTTTCCTTCTCTGTGAATCTGTTCCATGATCTCTTAAATGAAAGCTCAAATAATTATTCCATTTCTACTGAATTACTAGGCTATTCTAAAAGGAGGTAGATAAATTTCTAAGAGTATAGAGTTTTTATGCTTGGTATTTGGTGAGAAAATATTGTATCAATCATGGGGGTCAGTGGGAAGATAACTCCCAAGCTATTCATTTTAATGCTTTCACCACACAAATCTTTTCCCACTCCACCTCCCTCCCTTGTTACTTCTCTCCCCCACAGTAATATACCCTACACTCTCTCAGGAAAGCTTATAATTAAAAATTATAGAAGGAGCTATAAAACAAAAAGTTCTATTTTTTTAAATGTTCTTATATATCAGTTATTTAGTGGAGTTACATATAACTTAAAGTATACTTGGGAGAAAAATAGAAAGAGAATAGAAAGGAAGAAGGGTAGGAAAGAGAGAAAAGGACATCCTTGACACTCCTCCCATTGAGATATGAAATCCAATTTTTCTACTCTTGAATTTGAACTGGCACTAGTGACTTTCTTGATTAATAGAATGTAGCAGAAGTGACATTCTAGGATTTCTGAAGGTAGATAACTGTATTTTTAAGCCCTACAGATTCAGTCAAGCCTTCTGGAACATTTAGTGTTATGTACTAAATTGTGTCCACTCAAAAGCTGAAGTCCTAACCTCTGGTACCTATGAATATGAACTTATTGGAAAAAGGGTCTTTGCAGTTGTAATTAAGAAGAGGTTTATATTGTATTACTGTGAGTGCTAAATTCAAAGACTGGTATTCTTATTACATATCTGGAGAAAGGTATTAGGAAACACAAAGACACACACTGAAGGAAGATGGCCATATGAGGACAAAGGGATAAACCGGAGTGATACAGCCACAAGCCAAGTAATGCCAAGGATTGCTAGCAACTACCAGAAGTTAGGAAGAGGCAAGAAAGGACTCTTCTCTGGAGCTCTCAGAGGGAGCATGACCCCACCAACACTTTGATTTTAGACATCTAGCCTCCAAAGCTGTGAGAGAATAAATTTCTGTTGTATTAAGTCACTCAATTTGTGGCAATGTGCTATGTCAGCCACAGGATACCAATACATTTGGTCTTGGAGTGCTCTCTCTGGGAACCAACACTCCTCACTACAGAAATCACGAGCCACCTCAGGAGACATGGGACATTCATCAACAGCTCTAGCTGAGCTTCCAGTCAACAGCCAGGATCAAGTGCCAGACATTCCAGTTGAAGCAACAGATTGTAAGTGAAAAAGTCATCTTGAAGCTGAGGTCCTGAAGATTTGAGATGATCTGCCTAACAAACCCCTTCTAGAATTCCAGATCCACAACATTCTGAGAAAAATAAAATTGTTACTTCCACTATTAGGTTTTGGAGTAATTTGTTACATAGTCATAATTAAATGGAATAGAATCTGATAACTAACAATGGGTTACATAATAAAAACACAAAATATATAGCCTTAGCTTTGGGACTAGGCAGCAGGCAAAAGCTAGAAGGAATTTGAGCAGTCTGCTGGTAAAAGCTTGAATGACAATGAGGAAAATTTTAGTAGAGTCCAAAGAAAAGGGAGTCATTGTTATACAGTAGCAAAAAGTTTGACAACCTGGTTGCCTGCCATAGCACAAAAAATAAAGTTGGCTTAATTAACTTTTGATTTACCTAAAGAGATTTCTAGACACAAAGTTTAATTTGCCAATTGGCCCAGCAAAACTTCTCCCAAATTTCTGACCAAGAAAATAATCAGTGAAATAAATGATGTTTTAAGCTACTATGTTTGGGGATAGAGAAATAGAAGAAAAGAGACAAGAGAACAGGAAAGGAGAGTGTGATAGATTAAGGATGATGACAAATCCTTGACACTCTTCCAACTAAGGCTGAAGTTGAATTTTCTTACCCTTGAATCAGGACTAGTGTTATACAGCATTACACAGCAGTGAACAACTAAAACAGGGGAAATGGTCGTAAAGGAATGAGAAGACCAGTTTAAATTGTGAATGATCTGGAGTGATAATGAAATGTGAGATATGTCTGCCTCTTAATGCTTGAGCACTTCACTATTTACACATTATTCAAATGTTTCAAGAGTTATGTATAGTCACAATATGGTCACTAACACAAGCCAAGTACTTTGCAAGATGTTTGACCAAAGAAATAGCTATCTGCTTAATTCTAGAGGAAAATCTAACTGTTGCATTTACAGAGAAGTGCCATTTTTTGTTTCTAACATGGTATCTCTCCCATGTTAGGATTTTCAATGCTAACTTCTTGCCTTAGGCACTACTTCAGAACCCCAACTTGACCTCAGATACGACTTCATTATATCCTTTCAAATAGAAAGGATTCACACAAAGCAGAGCACTCCTGACACAAATGTTTGAATAAGTGTTAAATGATGAAGATACAATCTAATACTTGTGCATTTCTTTATAGAGAAACTTCCTTATCCTTAAGTATTTAAAGTGGCTCATGAGTTATATAATCAACAATCTATAAAAAATAAAAAATATGTAAGAATACAGAATAAGAGAAAATCCAAGTAGAATAAAAGTAATAAATTATAAAGAAATACTCAAACATGCTATATAGTTATTAAACTAAATTTGATTCTGAGCTTTCAGATAGCTAAACAAAAAAAGGAAATATCTGTTGCATTTTTCTCACTGAAAATGAGAAGGAAAAATTTTGTTGCAAAGGAGAAACAAAGTTATTCATGCCATAGAATTCTGAAAGTAATATATTTCATAGGGAATAACTGCTAAGGGCACCAGGATCTCAATGACATCTCTGTAGGTAGCATCTTACACAGAAATACATTTCTATTAACTACTATATTTCTTCAAGATTTTCTCAGTGACTAAGAACATAATTCCAAAGCTTAATTCAGTCATAGATACACACAAGACCAAGAAAACATGTCCATAGTCACATCTCTATTTTTTTTTTTGAGGGGGTCTTCTCTAGTATACTGTGAGCTATTCAAGGGGGAAAAAAGGAATATTTTTCTTTTCAGTGTTTTTTTGAGAGCACATCTGAGTCAAGGGTTCCTACTATAAAAAATAAATAAATAAAAATAATAAAAAATTTAAAAAAAACAAAGTCATTTCCTTTTACAGTTGTTAGACTACCTCATCTTCAGACTCAAAAAACTGTCAATGAGATTCTTTTATGTTGTATTGGAATGTATAGTACTACATAAAAGTGTGTGCTCATATATGAAATTTTGGCAAAGGAAAAGCTAATATTACTATGGGAGCTAGCTGGATACACTTCTCCTTTTCACAATGCATCACAATGTGAAATGTTTATAGATCATAGCTCGGTTAAACATTAAAATATCCGAAAAGGTTTATAAAATATCAAGACCACCAGCATCATTAAAAATAGGCATCATTAGTAGCAACTGTAGTATTAAATCTGAGTTGTGGGATGGGAAGAAGAAATCATTACAAGTTTGGTAGAGATTTGCAGAGTGTTTCACAAGGCTGTTTAATGCTTAGGCAGCTGACTTTTACTGCTATATCAAGGGCCAGATTTGACTAAAGCTTTCCCTGGTCTTCCCTCCACATTGTGCTAAAATAGAATGGAGCATCTAGGCAGAGATTTAATGTCTTAACTATTTGCAAAATCAGAACTGAAAATGCTACAGAGCAGCCTGGTGAGCACACTTTCTGCCACAGTAAGGAGCAATTTGTGCTGTTCTTTGGGGGAAGAAGGGCCAATGGCGGCCAATCCCATCTACTTTACAGTCTTAGGTGTGTGCTTGGGGTGGCAAAAGGAGAAGATTAGACTGGAAAAAGTGTTTAGGGGCTGACGTTGTGGGACAATGGGTGTATTCTCATCAAAACAACTGATACTTTTATGAGTATGTAACTCAGACAAATGGACAAGATCAAACAAGAACCTAAAGGGCAAAGACTGAGTGCTTTCCTGGAAGGAGCTTATGACTGAGCCAAGAAGAGACTATCGAGATGTGTCCTAACAGGTCATCTGGTCTGGTGGCTTTCAAATTCTCCTAGTTCTAGAAGAGTCACTCAGAAGCTACCGGGGGAGAGAAAGACAAGTTAGGCAGAAAAGTTTCTAGTTTTAAACAGAACAGTTCTACTCAATATGTCTTATGGAGTGTTTAAAAAAAAATCTCACTTAATGTTAGTCCATTGATAATAAACTTTGAAGGCCTTTTTTAAAAGAAAATGATTAGTCATTTGTGATGGAAATCTGTTGCTTTGTTTCTTAGCATCTATTTTTATCTCTTAGGTCCCTGATAGCCTGAAGGCACCATGATTCCTTCACTGTCTGTGACTCAGGAGGAATTAACCTTACCATTGACTATAGTAGTAAAAGGACTTGGTAAATTTATTAAATTCAGTCTCTCTGGCCACAGTAATGGTTAGGAAAATAGTGTATGACTCAAGGCTGATCAAACAGAGCCCGAAAAACTCAGTTCAGGGCTTTTTTCTTTTAATTATTGGAGTGACATTAATAAAATCAAATAAGTTTCAAGTGTACAATTCAATAGTCTATCATATATATATTGCATTGTGTATTATAAGCTTATATATTACATAATGGTTAAGGATTTAAAAAAAAAAAAAAACACTCTAAAAGCAAAGTAGGCAATAGCTACCACAACTCACTTCAAGGTTTATGAGTGCTCTCAGGTTAGAGAAAGCTTCATCCATCAGGATTACTAAAAGCATGGAATTGAGCCTGAAGTTGTTGAAGAACACCTTCTGAGAATGGTGCCAAACCCAGGGGAAAGAGCACCTATGTTCTGCTCTGTCCAAAGCCAGCACTACCCCTGGTGTTCTAGTTATATGACAAATAAACAAATTCTCATGTTTAAAAGTTTGTTTCCTCTTCTTTACTGTGGGGCGCCATTTGGCCCAAGCCAGCTGTTGTTGTTAAGAAGGAACTTGTTTTGGTAGAACAAGTTAAATCTTGAGAACAGGGCCCCGGGCTGAGGGGGAGGTTACAGGATGTGCTGACTTGGTGTATACATTTGTAGCTAACAAACATCCTTGTTCCTGAGTATATAAGCATGTGAAAAAATAAACTCAGGGTCGAGTCTCCAAGCTCGTCCCTCTCGACCCCATCTGTGTGTTTCCCTTCTTCTTCTTTTCTTTTCCCGTCCTTCGTTACAGGAGGCCCTGATTCGACTGTCGGCTGGCTCTGACAAGTGGTGCCCAAACAGGGACCTGGAGATGGTAGGATCTGAGGACGCTGCCCCAAGGTAGGGATCCCGATTATCAAGGTAAGAGGGGGGCAGGAAGTAAGTCGAGAGTATAAACATGGGACAAGGAGGAGGCAGACAGCTTTTTGTACAAATGTTGAAAGCAATGCTACGGTCTAGAGGAATTAGGACCGGCAGGGATCAAATTAGAACCTTTCTAGAGTTCGTGGAAAAAGTCTGCCTTTGGTTTCCGGAAGAGGGGACCATGAATTTAGAAACCTGGGAGCAGGTAGGGAAACAGCTCCAGGATTATTACACCATACATGGGCCGAGTAAGGTTCCTGTGGAAACTTTCGGCCTATGGGGTCTGGTCAGAGATTGTCTAGATCCCCGTCGTGAGAAAGATAAGTTAAAAGAGCAGACACAGCCGTCTGCGCCGCCTCTTGAAGGGATAGTAAAGAACGGAGGAGATGAACTCAGTCCAGAGGAAGAGGCTGAATTGGAGGAGGAGGCTGCCCAGTACCATGGGGATGATAGGGAGCAGGTGTTGCTTTCTTTGGAACAAAAGAGAAATGATGGGAAAGATGAGGCAGCACCTTTACCTCCGTTGGATAACAAAGAGGGTTGCCTGTGGAGCAGGTTGCAGGAGTTGGAGGAGGCCGTAAAGAAGTTAACAGTGGGAGTTAGGCCCATGCTCACAGATGCCCCAGAGGTGGGGATTCCAGGGAAAGGCATGCTGTTGCCTTCACCTGCCCCATCAGTAATTGAGGGGTTAGATCCTCCTCCGCCTCGTGAGGCGTCCCTCCTGCTGCCCCCTGATCCACGGTGGCAATATTTTAGTTTACCATAAAAGCAGTTGAAAGAATGAGTTTTTGCTTGTAATTGTTCTCTGTATAATATAATTTGCTTTTACTAAGCAGCTCATATGTACTAGTAAGGCTTTTTAGTGAGGTTATTTGCTAT